>JAVJIF010029160.1:0-123329 GCA_038442645.1 Agave tequilana | reverse complement strand
TGGCAATCAATTACTAAATTTGATCTCAGATTTGATCTTGATTGGATTTGATCTTGATCTGAATAGATTTGATTTCATCTTGAGATTTAATTGGTCAAAGGTTGACCATGATGGACCCACAGCGGCGCACCCGCGTCGAGCTCGCAGCGGAGCTGGAAGGCGTATGTGGCGAAGTCAGAAAACAGCTCTTTAGCGGAGCTAGATATCGTCTGTGGCGAAGCTACCAAACATCTTTCTGCGCGGTTGCGTGTGACTTCAAGCGAAGCTAACTCTTTCTGCGAAGTTAACTGAACACTTCAGGCGAAGCTATAAGTTAACTTCCTGGCGGAGGAGCTGTGAATGACTTCAAGGCGAAGTTGGATGATCTTAGCCT
This sequence comes from Agave tequilana, assembly GCA_038442645.1. Taxonomy (NCBI): domain Eukaryota; kingdom Viridiplantae; phylum Streptophyta; class Magnoliopsida; order Asparagales; family Asparagaceae; genus Agave; species Agave tequilana. The sequence goes on along the minus strand of JAVJIF010029160.1, from coordinate 122,956 downwards.
CTCAAGCGAGGTTGTCTCTTTGGGCTCATGTGATGCTAAGTACTAGCATCTTAGACCTGCTGAGGTCTGTTTAGAGACAATCTGGGCTTACTGTCTGATCAGTAGAGTCCAAGTTGCTTCCTTGTCCCTCGGAGATGGGTGAAAACTGGTCGTCAGCTTATCTGTCACTTGTCTTTTGTAAATGTCAACAAGTACTGAACTGGTCGTCAGCTTGTCTATCGCTTGCTTTTGTAAATGCCAACAAGTTTAGACATTGTTCAGACCAATCAGTCTATCTTTCACTTGTCTTTTGTAAATGTCAACAAGTTTAGATATTGTTCAGGTCAGTAAGAATCTTGTCTTTTTTTAAAGTGTCAACACAGATGTATTGGGAGGATGACAAGGACATTGGGTTCGTCCACAATACCAATTACTGGGACCTAACAACCCAGCTGAGTCCCTAGGAACGTGAGGCTTTGCAACGTTTCCTGCAGCTGCCAGTGATGAGGTGCTTTCATATATCCAATTTATAAGTATCTGTCTAAATTTTAAATTATCTATCCAACTTTTAAAGTTTTTGTCCAACTTTTAAAGTTACTATCCAACTTTATAAGTATTTTTCCAATGTTTAAGTTTTTGTCCAACTTTTAAATGTTTCTATCCAAGTTTTTAAGTATCTGTCCAAATTTTTAGTATATGTCCAACTTTCAAAGTATATGTCCAAATTTTTAAAATTTTTAAGTATTTGTCAATCATCTGTCCAACTTCTATTCCAAGGATGCAATTTGTTTGGTCTTGAAGAGATATGTTCATAAACTAGTAAGACCTTCTGTAGATCCTCCAGGGCGGTATGCTTAGGGACAATGTGATGATGTCTTGCTTGGAAGGGAGATGATTTGGCTACAGGATGGCCAACATGAGGAGCAGTATAGAAGATTTGGGATAGTCCATTCTTGATTTTCATAAGAAAATTTCATCTAATTTTAGGATTTTTTTGTCTAACATTTCTATTTTCTGTCCAAATTTTGTGTTTTTTGTCCAATTTATAAATTATGTCTAACTTTTCTTACATCGAACTTTTATTATGTATTCTCTTTGTACAAGTCCTGCAGTACGATCTGAAGGCTGAGCAAAACCAGTTCTTCGACTTATATGTGGAGCAATAAGTTGCTGAAGACCGGCCGATTCTGTTGATTCCTATCTGTTGTGACACAAATTGGCACCTTATCAAGTTGATTTTGAGAAAAATGAGATTGGCTACTACAGTTCTCTCCTCACAAGAAGTATGTCGCTAGCGTCAAGAAGATCCTTAAGTATCCTGAGGCTTGTGCGGAATGCTAGCTCACTCATTTGTCAGGCACCTCCCATACTGCCAGTTGGAGTCTCAGCAACAAGATAACAGGTGTGAACATTCTGTTAGTTTCTGTTAATAAATTTCTATCAATTATTTTCACTATTTATCTACCTAACTTAATTTCTGTCCATTATTCTTAAATGCAATCTAACTTTTTCATTTGCAGTTATGATTGTGGTGTATTTCTTTATTAGTACGTAAAGGCAATTATTTAGGGCGGTAACCTTCGTAAAGCTATCCCTACTGGGAAGTCCCTGATGGCGCACCGGATGGAGATCTGTGCCAAGCTACTGGTGGAGGCCTGAGTAATGAAGACGAAGACATATACCATACCAGCTGTACCGCTAGCTCGTTAATCCTGAACAATTTTTGTAGAAAATTGGCATATATTTCATAAAGTTGGACATATTTTGAAAATGTGGACATTTACATGGAAGCATTAACATATACTCCTAAATTTGGAAAATGTGGACAAATATTCCAAAATATGGACATATAGCCAGTGTTGTGGACATAATGTCCAAAATGTGGACAGAAACATACTAAGGTGGATAGAATATATTATTCAAGTACCTAAAATGTGGATATATATTCCAAAAGGTGGACATATAGTCCAAAATGTGGGCATATAGTCCAAAATGTTTAGATAAATACAAAATGAAAAATCTCACATTTTCAATTTGATTACCAGGTTGGATTACTGATATCCTCATCCATCAAAGAAGGGTCCATTATTTCCTCATCTATCCCATCATTGCAAGTATGACAATTGTGACCATATTATCGGTATCTACCGCACACAACCGGGCGTGTCAGAAATCGATTATTGATTTGCCTTGTCTTGTTCCTTCCACGATGCTTCTTCGTTATTGGAGGTCTTATTTATAGAGTCTCCTATGTTACCTATGCGAGACATAAGTTAGTATCAAAGTATAAATATTGGATAGTAATTTGGACATATACTTCATAATGTTAACATATAATCCGAAATGTGGACATATATTCATAAATGTGGACATATATTCAAAAATGTGGACAAGTACGCAAAAAATGTGGACATAATATAAAAAAGTGGACAGAAACATACTAAGGTGGACAGAATATTAGAGAATGACACCTTTAGCTTGTCGAAATCGGGAATAGGATATAGCATTGGGGCATAAGTTCGCTTGAATATCTCCACCTTCATATGATCATCTAGGTAATTCACTACGCTGTGATGAATGAACCGAATAATGGGACAAGCATGTCCGCTTGGGATGCGGGTAACATTGCATTCCCGACAATTGCAAGAGCACAGTGTAGGTCGAACTGCAACCGTACGCCAGCCGAAGACCTCATACACATCGTCGGCTGCCATTATTACATGAAGGAAAAGGATTTTGACATGTTTTTGTTTAGAATCTTTTGTGGTTCAGGGTAGAGGACGGTGGCCCATTTCTCAGCCTTCTGCCTTCTGGTGTTCATGCGGTCCATGATTTGAATGCGTATGTGGTCAACCATTTGTACCCCAGGGAGAAACCTAGCCTCACATATCCAGCTAATATATGACTCCGCACAATTAGAAGTCACATGTCCATATCTTACTGAATATAAGATAAAAACACAAATTTGACTTAATGTGAACAAAAACCTAGAATCGTGGACATGAACTTATAATTATGGATAAAAATGTATATTCATGGACAGAAACTTATGATAGTGGACAAAAACCTAAAATCGTGGACATAAACTTAAAATTATGGACAAAAATATATATTCATGAACAAAAACTTATAATAGTGGACAAAAAATTAAAATTGTGGACACAAACCACATACCTCACGCCCGAAAAGAATGTTTTGGCCCAAATTTTTGGTTCATAGGACAAAAGCAAATGGTCCGCAGGTACGGACCTCTTATTGATTTTCTCTATTTGTGCCTTGTAATCTTCACACACTGTACTTATAAGCCGCCCACTGTAACATTTTGTTAATTCCTGGGAAGTGTGCAAATTTAAAGCCAGGTGTTGTTTTTTACAACTGTTCTTGTAATTTTTCATTAGATGGAGCATACAACGAGAGTATAAAACATCAGAAAAACATCGTTCAATGTACTTCCAAGCCCCTTATCAGCATCGAACATGAATACCAGTTGGTGTGGTGGAGCATATGGTTTGGGTACTTCAAAAACATCTTTCGCAATCCACTAATAAACCAATTCCAGTTGTCCTCATTTTCAATGTCACACACGCAAAAGGCTAGTGGGAATAATCCGTTGTCACCATCATAAGATGTAGTAGCCAAAAGTGTACCCTTGTAATGATCCTTAAGAAAGGTACTGTCCAAAAAAATCAAAGGTCTACAACTAGCAAGATAACCTTCTAGCAAGCAGCATAAGCAATATAGGTCCCTGTAAACTAGTTGTTTTCACTCTCGAGAGAAATGAAACTACCCGGGTTTGTCTCCAATACTTTCTGCTCGTACCTGGCCAATATGGAATATTAGGCCAAGTGGATGGAAAACAAGAGATGTGGACTAACATTAGTTTAGGTGGACATAATATATAATTTTGGACAAAAATATAAGAGTGTCAACAAATTTAAGAAAAAAAGGACCACCGCAGAGAGTCATAAGAGTCTCTTGCCAGTGCATAAAGCTCGTTCTGCGCCAATTTCTTTCCCCACTAGACTTATTGTACTTGAGCGACACTCCAAATTGAGCTTTGAAATCTTTTCTAGTATTGTAGGCTCTATATGTGGGACGGTGCTTTAGTATATTCTACCGAATAGATACTACAAATTTCTTTGATGCTCTCCGATGCCCATCAGTACCCATTTCTCCACCACATATGTGCACAGAGTTGAAGGTTTTAATGGCAAACCTGGTGCTATGTGAAACTGACGATTCGTGAAACCTCCAAACACAGCCATTGTCTTGTTTCTTTAAGCATTCCATAGTGATTCTTTTTTTATCGTTCTTCACAAATTTATAAACAAAATTCTTAGCAATAGCATAGTATATCATTGCGAGCCTCACTTCTTTCACGCTATTAAATTGTTGCCCCACACTACGAATAGAATCATCCCACCAATATAATTTAAGAAACATTAGAACTGATGAATAAGAGCTCTTTAAAATTCATCTTTGAATTTTCATAAAAAAATCTTAGTTCGTATCGTCATAAGTTCCATTTTAACAATCAACTTTTACGTACTATTTATATACTAAGTTATTCCGAAACACTTGAAACTTGAAAGTTTTATTTCCGTCGTCTCTGTCCTAAATGTTACTTGTAAATCCTTGTCATATCATCAACTTGAATGCTCCATTTTACGGGAGGCGCAAAATCTTGATAGTTTCCTTCAAGGATTTGAGTAGAGTTCGCTTATCACATTTCAAAGAATCAACTGTATTACACAAGAAAACAAGAAGTCCTAAAAAATGATTTCGCCATAAGCAACAAAACTTTCTTAAAAAAACAGCTTAGGGCCTGTTTGGTTAAGGGTGGAAGTGAGGAAGTGAGGAATTGAGGAATTGTTAATAATTCCCTTTGGAACATGGGAATTGGTTAGTAAGTTTTTCGGTGTTTGGATGTTGTTGGGAAGTGTGGTTTGAAAAAATTTTGTCGTTTACGGTGTTTGGATGGTAATGTGAAAGTGAAAGTGAAAAAGTTGACCACAAAGTTGACCACAAAATAATACTAAAATAAAAATTAATTAAGAAAAATAAAAAATGGACTGTAATTAGAATGCAAATGAGATTTACATGATCAAAAAATTAACTGTTTTCTACTATAACTTATCACAAATGAGATTTACATGATCACAAAATTAACTGTAGCACTCTGGAAGTGAGGAAATGATTGTATAAAAGAGAAATGAGAAAAAGAAAAGGAGTTTTGTTATTTTCCTTTTCTGGTGTTTGGATAGATAGGGAACTGAGCAATTATACTTCCCTATTTCCTTACTTTCGTCCACTTCCTTGCAACCAAACAGCCCGTAGATTGATGATCCTATTTGTATGTTGCAAATCACTACTTTCCAGCCATAAAATCCTAAATACAACAAGAAATAAGGGATCATTTTTTTGAATATCCGAGAATATTATCATAGATATCTTATTTTGTACCTTCCCAGAGTTTCATTACCGTGTTTATATAATAAACAGGTGGTTATACTCCTATTGTCTCTTAAAAAGTCTAAAAAAATGCAGACAGAACTAAGATAATAATAGCAAGGGCAGATTGTACGCGTTGGAAAGATCACAATTGCAAAATTCTTTTACTTGAATAGAAGATTACAACGGATACCATCCGATTACAAAAGAGAGGGAATCTCAGGGTTGATTCTCCTCTTTGTTTAAAGCTGGGTTCTTCATGTGGCGGTGGAGGAGAGTGAGTCATGTTCTCCGTTGACCGGCCGAACGTCAAGTTTTTCTTTGTGGATCCTCTCTTTGGATCTACTGGTGGAGTAGCACAGCTCCTATCAGTAATGGAATCTCAAAGAGATTTAAAGAACTTAAACTTAGCAAGTTAACAGAAAGAGTTGAACTCTTCTCAGGCTACAAGAGCTTCGAGGTCGAACTCTGCTGAGGTAGCTCTCCTCCTCTGCCCATGGCTTCTTGGATTCCTTCATCAGGACTCTCCTCCTCAGCCCTTTTAGAAGAGGTCCCCTCCATGGGAGAGGTCTCCTCTTCTTTTTTCTTTTCCGGGCCCCCTTCCGAGACCCCTTTTCTCTAGCTATTCATAGCTATTTATAGAGGAATTGGGGTGTAACCAACTCCTTAAATCTCTCCATAATGGGAAGTTATTCCCCATTATGTGGAGAGAAAATGGGGTGTAACTGACCAAGTTTGTGGCTCAGTTATAGCAAAAAATGCGGGTCTCGCGCTGGACGCGGACCTCGCTTTGATGTTGAGACGCGGAGCTCACAGGCTCGCGTCTGTGTCAGAACGCGGAGCTGCTCAGGCTCGCGTTTGAGTTGAAATGCGACCTTCGCGTCTGACAAAGGATGCGAGGTCCACGTCTGGCGACCTCCACGTTTGACTGAGAAAGGACGCGAGGTCCGCATCTGGCGATCTCTGTGTCTGATATTGGAATGCGAGGTCCGCATCTGGCGACCTCCACGTTTGACATTGGAATGCAAGGTCTGCGTCTGGGAAGTTCGCGTCTGAGACTGGAAGCTATCTCCGCATCTGGGAGGTTCACGTCTGAGACTGGAAGCTATCTCCGCATCTGGGAGGTTCGCGTCTGGGAGGTTCGCGTCTGAGACTGGAAGCTATCTCCGCATCTGGGAGGTTCTCGTCTGGGAGGTTCGCGTCTGAGACTGGAAGCTATCTCCGCATCTGGGAGGTTCGCGTCTGGGAGGTTCGGGTCTGAGACTGGAAGCTATCTCCGCATCTGGGAGGTTCGCGTCTGAGGCTTTGTCTGTAGTAAATTTTTGATAGCCTACAGAACCCCCTCCAAAGTTTTCAAAACTCCGTGGTTGACTGAGACAGATTTCGGAATACTTTGGACTTCAGTTGAATCGGGACTTCCTGTAATCAGATTGGCATTCTTCTGAGAGGCAGTCTCGAGCTTAGTCTTGTTTGGGTTCTGGTCTTCGTGAGTGTACTATTGAACTGTTTGAAGCCTCCAAGAAAGATTGTTTGTAATTTGATTGTCGATGTCCTGTTGAACCGGTGGAGTTGTCAATTGCCTCTGCCCGTATACTGCTGAACTGATTGCAGTAGCAGAGACATACTCTTTGTATTGGGGGAAGAGAGGACGCAGCTCTCACAGACGTAGTTCTGGCACACTGATCAAGTGGAGACGCGAGCTTCACCAAAGTTGAGATGCGACTCTCAATTATTTGTAGAGACGTGGCTCTCAATTTCTGTAGAGACACAGCCTTTACTTGCTGTTGAGACGCAACTCTTAAGTTCATTGAGACGCGGCTCTGTACTTGAGACGCAAAGTTCGCGCTCAAAGCTTCTTTGAAAGAGCTTTAATTGCCAGAGGTGTGATATTAACTTAGCAAGTTAAATAACTCTATCGGGGGAATTTGAGAAGGTTACTGTCAGAGGTGTGATGTTAACTTGACAGTGAGATCTGGATTTGTGTTTTGAATAAGTTTTGTGGACTTGCTATTTATTGATGAATAACAAGTGGAGTTTGATCCGCTGGGGATTATGCCAGAGTCTATTATCAGAGGTTTAGTGTTAACATGACTAGAACTCTGCTAGAAATGAAAGTTTGCTGTTAGAGTATGATATTAACATAACAGTATTTTGAGTAGACTTGTCATTCTATTGAAGAGAATTGACAGGTTGATATTTTGGTCAGAGGTGTGATGTTAACTTGACCGAGAGTTGTCTTGCGATTTGAGCAAGTTTGGTCAGAGGTGTGATGTTAACTTGACCGAGACTTGTCTACTGTTAGAGGTGTGATTTTGAACATAACAGTATTTTGAGTGGACTTGTCATTCTATTGAAGAGAATTGACAAGTTGAAATTTTGGTCAGAGGTGTGATGTTAAGTTAACTTAGAGTTGTCTACTGTTAGAGGTGTGATTTTGAACATAATAGTATTTTGAGTGAACTTGTCATTCTATTGAAGAGAATTGACAAGTTAAAATTTGGTCAGAGGTGTGATGTTAACTTGACCGAGATATTCTGCGATTTGCGCAAGTTTGGTGGACTCGCCATCCCATTGAAGAGGACTGACAAGTTGAGATTTTGCCCCCAGGGAAACATCAAAGCCTTACTGTCAGAGGTGTGATATTAACATGACAGGTTCGATTTGTAATTTATTCCACTGAGGAAATTGAGAGAAATCACTGTTAGAGGTTTAATGTTAACTTGACAGTGAATATGCCAGAGGTATAATGTTAACTTGGCATGTTTGATCTGTGATTATTTCACTTGGGAAATAGTCACAGGCTTTTTGTGGTCCTACCATTCCATGGATGGGAATTGGTAAGGGATTTTGGAGGGGATTTTAGGGAATGAGTTGTCAGAGATAACTGTTAACATGACAAATAAAGATTTACTGTTAGAGGTATAATGTTTAACATAACAGTAATGGGATTTTGCAATTTAAGCAAATTAAGTGGACCTGTCATTCTATTGAAGAGAATGACAAGTAAGACTAGACCCGTTGGGGATCTAAATATTTCTTTACCGTCAGAGGTGTGATATTAACTTAACGGGTCAGATTGAATCTTGTCAGAGATGTGATATTAACTTGACAAGGATGTGAGCTAGCGGTGTACTGTTAACTTAGCTCCATAAGAACTTCAGTTTCATTGGGGAGACTGAAGATATCACTGTCATAAGTGGTGTTAAACTTAACAGTGGAGGTAATGCTAGAGGTGTGATGTTAAACTTAGCATTGGTCATCTCGACTCTGATACGGAAGTTCGAGGGAAAGTCATTGTCATAGGTATATTGTTGAACTTAACAATGAATTGGATGCTAGAGGTGTAATGTTAAACTTAGCATCGCTCATCTCAGCTTCGATATGGAAGCCTGAGGAAAAGTAACTGTCAGAGGTTTAATATTAAACTTGGCAGCAACTCAATCACTATTAGAGGTGTAGTGTTAACATAACAGTAGTTTGTCAGAGGTGTAATATTAACATGACAGTAGTTGGTTTGCGATACGAGCAATTTTGAGGACTTGTCATTCTATCGATGAGAGATTGACAAGTGAAGTTTGGAATGTCAGAGGTGTAGTATTAACTTGACAATTTAGTTGATTGATTTGTGACTCCATGTAAAGGAGCGACAAGCGAAGCTTGTACTCGCTGGGGAGTATTGAAACTTTCCATTGTCAGAGGTTTGATATTAAACTTAACAATGATTGTATTTGTGGACCTACCACTCTATGGAAGAGAATTGGTAGGGGATTTTGGTGGAAAATAAAATGAACTGTCAGAGGTTTAATATTAAAATGACAATCATTGATTTCCTAGAGGTGTGTAAAATTCGCTGTTAGAAGTGTAGTATCAATATAACAGCGGGGATTTTTAATGAGTTTCATTGTCAGAGGTTTAATATTAACTTGACAGAATCCACTGAGGGTTGAAAAATCTGGTTTGTCAGAAGTTTATTGTTAACATGACAAATCCCAGTTCATTTCATTGGAGGAATGAACATAGGTATTTTTATGGCCCTACCATTCTGTGGGTGAGAATTGGTAGGAGATTTTGGAGGAGAGGATGGGACCAAGTCCCTCAAGGTTTTTAGCAAACCTTCTACTCATGCTCGTGTTTCCACGTCGGAGAAAGGACGTGAGGTCCGTGTCTGGCGACTTCCGTGTTTTATTGAGAAAGGACGCGAGGTTTGCGTCTGTCGACCTCCGCGTCTGACATTGGAACACGAGGTCTGCGTCTGGCGACCTCCGCGTTTGACTGAGAAAGGACGCGAGGTCCACGTCTGGAACGCGAGGTCTACGTCTGGCGACCTCCGCGTTTGACTAAGAAAGGACGCAAGGTCTGCGTCTGGCGACCTCCGCGTCTGACATTGGAACGCGAGGTCTGCGTCTCTTGGAGGAGTTTGAGTTTGAAGCGTTACAAGCTAAAAACTGACGGCTCAGTCATCTGAAAGTTGCAGTGACAATCAAAGAGCATCGCCGAGATGAACTGCTCGCAATGGCACTCGAACCTATGGGATGAGAGCTTCTCAGTTCATATTTGAACTTGGCCGCTTTGGGGCTGAACGCGAACCTCGCGTTTCTGAAGTGAAACGTGATGATCTCCTTCTGGCGCAGCCTCCTGCTAAACGCGTGACTTGCGCTTTTGAGTAGAAACGCGAAGGTCATCTTTTAACACTGTCAGCGACTCTCGCACGCTAAGGTCATGTCCTGGCGCGGCCTTGGGCTGAACGTGGGTCGCGCGTTCTCGCGTTTTGGCACAGCTTGAGGCTGGACGCGAACTTCACATTTTGGCGCCGAAACGCGCGGCTCCTGAACAGAAGCATAGCGTTTTGTTGCAGAAATGCGGGGCTGAAAGCGAACTTCGCGTTTGGTGCCGAAACGCGGGGGTGAAGGCGAGCTCTGTTTGCTGATGGAGAACTTGACGTCTTTGTTGACGATCAGCAATCTGTTTGGCTCGCAGGAGTTGATGTGAACCCCCTGCAAATCGAGTTTGCTGAACCTTGGAAGGAGTTTTGCGACGAGATTTGCCTTCATCATCATTGGCCTCGCGGGTCTCGTAGGAGACATTGATGCGGGCCACATATGCTGTTGCAGCCACTCCTGTTTGCTGACGATGAGTGCAATGCCTTCGCCGTCTCTCGGCATTCCGATTGAGTCGCGAGGTTGTTGATAACCCCGGCATCCGGAACTGGAAGTGCCTTGATAAAAAGATGGAGGAGAGATTGGTCTCTATTGCCATCTTAATCGTGGGTCATGGTGCGGGTCTCTGAAGAGACGTTGGGGCTGACCACGTTGTCTCCACGGGAGACCCGAAGCTTTGGGGGAGTTCAACTTCTCTTGGTCGAATTCGATCATAAGAGATTCGACTGTGGATCCAAGAATCCGACGTCGGCTTGCGCCACTACTTTCTCGTTGGTTGAGAACGACCAAATGTCCCCAGCGGAGTCGCCATCTTTTGTACGCGTCGGAAAGATCGCAATTGCAAAATTCTTTTACTTGAATAGAAGATTACAACGGATACCATCCGATTACAAAAGAGAGGGAATCTCAGGGTTGATTCTCCTCTTTGTTTAAAGCTGGGTTCTTCATGTGGCGGTGGAGAGTGAGTCTTGTTCTCCGTTGACCGGCCGAACGTCAAGTTTTTCTTTGTGGATCCTCTCTTTGGATCTACTGGTGGAGTAGCACAGCTCCTATCAGTAATGGAATCTCAAAAAGATTTAAAGAACTTGAACTTAGCAAGTTAACAGAAAGAGTTGAACTCTTCTCAGGCTACAAGAGCTTCGAGGTCGAACTCTGCTGAGGTAGCTCTCCTCCTCTGCCCATGGCTTCTTGGATTCCTTCATCAGGACTCTCCTCCTCAGCCCATATTGGAACGCGAGGTCCGCATCTGGCGACCTCCACTTTTGACATTGGAACGCAAGGTCTGCGTCTGGGAAGTTCGCGTCTGAGACTGGAAGCTATCTCCGCATCTGGGAGGTTCGCGTCTGAGACTGGAAGCTATCTCCGCATCTGGGAGGTTCGCGTCTGGGTGGTTCGCGTCTGAGACTGGAAGCTATCTCCGCATCTGGGAGGTTCGCGTCTGAGATTGGAAGCTATCTCCGCATCTGGGAGGTTCGCGTCTGAGGCTTTGTCCGTAGTAATTTTTTGATAGCCTACACAGATAACTTAGTTCTTAACAAAGAGAAAGACAGAGGAGCACAAGACCTAAGACACTGAACGAGAGCAAGGCAAAAGGGCTTCATGCACGAGTGGGGCTGCCCGTATCGGAACCATCATGACAGGAAAAGTGCACAAACAAAGAAGCACAAGAGAAGAACATGAAAAAGAGACTCAGTTTTGATCTTTCCTGGATAGCTAATTCTACCATTCTTTCCGGTACTAGCGGAACACTTTTATATATACCGAAGCTTAATTTCACATAGGATTAGAAACTGAAAACTTTTACTAGCTACCGACAACATAAGTAGCATAATATTTATCTTACAGCAATATGCAGATATGTATAACAACTATACGCATACACATATGACAACACAATTTTTGTCCCTCCTGTACCTATGTCCACCCACACAATTTTTTTTTTTTAGAGATAAAATGGTGAGGAGAATCCCCCGGCATTCATTAATAAGAACTTAATGAAATATTACCAAAGAAATTGAGACAAACGTAATTGCAACACTCGCATAATCTGCCTCCATCGGCAAGAACAAAAGGTAAAACAAAATACAACATGACCAAGAACACGGTCAAAGTAGTCTCCTAAACTACAAAGTTTCTGAGCACATTAGGTGCAGGAGGGACAAATGAACCAAAGGAGAGTAAGCATAAGATCATCGGACGCTCCTAGAACCAAAAGACAAGTTAAACCTGTTGACCAAAATCAGGGGCCCAGAGTCCCTGGTCACATGGTGTCTGTGCCACTTGTTGCCCAGAGGCCAATCACTCTAGTTTTGAAGATGATTAACTCATGTAGTTATAGTTTACTAATAATCTTGTGTTTAAATAGTTTTAGTGATTGACCAAGATATTAGTAAGTGTTTAGCCTCAACAAAGGTGTTTTGGAGCTTTCACATGAAGATTCAAGAGCTCGCACGTCAAGATCGTATCTAGCACTCGGTTTGAGTCAAGCTCATTGGATGGTGTTTGGTTCGAGTCGGCTTGGAGACAAGAAGACTCCGGTTTGTATTTAGTTTAGTATGTTTAGATCTTGTGTAAAGATTAGATAGTATTAATATGCTCAAGTTCACATACACACACAAATTTAAAGTTTATTGCTTTGGTTTTTGACTTAACCGGATTTTGGATTTCATGTCAAAAACATAGATATATATCTTATATATATATTGGATTCTATCCATATACAATATTCTTCAAATTTGTTTCAATATCATGTTTTTGTATTTATATCAGTTTTGGAGAAAAACGGTTTTCCATTTCAAAAATCTAAGTTTTGAAAAATACCGATTTTGTGTTTAAGCTTATTTTCAATTCACAAAAATAGTTCAAATTATTTAGAATATGTGTTGAATTTTGGTCACACATATTTGTTATTCAAAGATCTAATAAGAACTTATTTTTGTGAAATTTATGTGATTTTATGGAATTTAACTAAAGTTAAAAAGACCAAGTTTTTAATCCCCAAAAATATGTGACCTGGCCTTCTGCCGGTCGCCCGGACGGTCGACCGCGGTAGAAGTCAGTCGACCGGTCCGGTCGACTGATGTGCACAAACATGCACAGGCCATTTGGCTGGAAGTTCGATCGACCGACCCGGTCGACTGCGAGAGAGCTCTGCTCTCTGGATCTGGCCCCGATCGACCGGGCGGTCGATCGGCAGAGAGCTCTGCTCTCTGTATCTAGGCCTCGGTTGACCGACCGTCGACCGATGGCACAACAGTCAAAAATTCGACCGTTGGCTGGTCGACCAGGCAGTCGACCGATAACATAATGTTTCTGCTGTCTTGACCCAACGACTAGTTTTTAGAATAGGCTATATATACCCATCTCTTTGGGCTGTTTGATGAAGAATTTCAAGAAATTTTTTTCCATCTTCTTAAGTGTTTTAGTAAGAAGTTTTTAAGATTTTTTGGGCTTAAAGATTTTATCTTTATTTATTTTCAAGGGTTGGAAAATTCAAAGAAAAATAGAGTATTTGGGATATTGAGTTTGATCTTCATTACTATCTTTATCTAGCATTTTTCTCAAGTATTTTTCTTTGTGTTTTTATTTCCAAACACCTTGTTTTTCTCACACTTGAGCTATCTATCTATCCTATCTATTAGGATCTTATTTTGGTGAGAAAATTAGTTTGTGGTTTGTTGAGACCACCAAGTGTTGTAACCTTCTTTTATTTGTGTTTGTAATATCCCTCTTGTGTAGAGGTGATTGTGGAGGTTGTGTTGGTATCCTCTAAGCGCAGAGGTGATTGAGGTTGTTGTTTTGGCTTTGTGCCTTGTCCCTCTAGTGACAGGTGATTATGTTGCCTTTGTGCCTATCCCTCTATTGAGAGGTTGATCCTGTGTGGCCTTGTGCCTTGCCTCTTGTGTAGAGGTTGTTGTTGTTTGAGAGTGGAGTTGTATACTCCAAAGTTGTATTACACAAATCCTCCTATGTGGGAAGTCCTGTGTGGATGATATAGTGGAAATCCTACTGTGTGAAGGCGGGGACGTAGAACAGTGGCTCGAATCTCGTAACATATCTTGTTGTTTGTGATTGATCCACTATCTCTAAACTCTTATACCTTGCATTATTTCAAATTGTTCATTCATACATATATGCTTGGTATTATTTGTGTGTGCCCATACTTGTGTTGAACCAAGAGAGCTTCAAATAGCATCTCAACTCTTATTTTGAGGAATTTAGAGGAGTTAGTCTAGAGCCTTTCACCGAGAATTCGGCTACACTCTTTGGTTAAACTAAGTGTATTGCAATTAGTTTTTAATTCCACATCATTTGTCAATAGATTAGCCATACACCTATTCACCCCCCTCTAGGTGTACTTTCAATTGGTATCAGAGCCTACGCTCTTGATATTAGGTTTAACCACCTAGGAGTGAGATCTTGGCTAGCTAATCTAATATTGCATTTGCACACATATAGTTCACACTCATGGATCACCATGCCCCTCCTAAGTTTGATGTTTCTAACATCAATATATGGAAGATTAAGATGAGTATGTACCTAAAAACGCTAGGAATGCATGTGTACCTTGCCACTACAAGAAACCCTATCTTGGTAATGACAAGCATATAAAGGCCAATGCACAAGCCGTAGAGGTACTTAGACTCTAAGCAAAGATTATCTTATGACTGTTTCTCATTGTGATTCCGCTTTTGCAGTATAGAACACTTTGACCTTTCCCGCACTACAAACGACGAAATATGTGGAGGAGGAATCTAGTGGAGAGAATCCGAACTAGCTTGCTACATAGTCCAAGGGAATGACTCCCTTGAGTGATTGCTAAAATAAAGAAAAAACCAATGAGTTTAAGAATGTACCATGTAGCTTGTGGCTAACGGGTCGTGTCCATAAGGAGGGATGCGATGGAAGTTTTTCGATGAGTCGTTTTAAAAACAAGGAATTTGTGTTCGTTTTTTAGGAAAAAGAGAATGTAAGGAAAAGAGATGAAAAAGAGAAATTTTAACTTTCAGAAAAGGATTTGGAGAAGGTGATTTGTAAAAAGCTTAAAGAGTTATGATGTTGTTTTATAATAAGAAATCAAATCTGGGCTTACTATCTTCCTACTCAATTGTTCATTCTTCTCTTAATGTATTAAGTCCCTCGAGTTATCATTTGCAAAAATAAAGTTGCTTTTTTTTAGAAAGCTTTAAGTAAAGTACATAAGATGCAGAAGGTTTGAGTCCTTTTTCTTCAAGAAAGAGTTGGAATCGGATATTAAAACATAAAGCGCGAAGAAGCAAGAATGAATTAAAAACGATTCACAAGAAGTTCAAGAAAGAATGGTGAATTCAATTATCCATACCCATCCTCATGTGCCTTCAAGAACACTTTCAAAAAGAAAGGCTTTTAAGGGAGGCATGCATATGAGTCATCGGGACTTTTTCTTTTAAAAACAGAAGAGAAGAAAACAAAAGAGAGTCGATAGCTAGCCCAGAAAACCTTTTAGTTATCCATGGAAAACAATAAAGCAAACATAAATATGCACAACATACCGAAACACGAGTGGAAGAAAAGGAGGCTTGCTTCTTGTATTGCTGTCACTTCAATCTTCGATTACAAGCTCTCTGTCCTCTCTCTCACAAGTTTTTAGACTGAACTACAAAGTAAACAATGAAATTACAACTTGAGTTCTAGCTAACAAAGAACCTAGATCCTAAGAAAATAAAAGCAAAATTTAATCCTAGTCTTCGCTGCCTTTTTCTCTGCTTAAAGAGGTATTTATAGCCAAAAACCCACGAATCAGGATCCCGGGAACGTTGGGGGAGCAAACGCTCCCACAACTGAATTTAGTTGGGCCGCGTTTCCGCGGCCCTGGTGTGGCCACGTGGCCACACCAAAGGGGAGGAGGTCTCTTGTTTGAAGTGGGGCTCGCATCTCCTGCTGGTTTTCTTGTTGCTGCTTCAACCACTGACTGAATCGGCTTTTGATTTTCTGGCTTTGATTCCTCGATTCAAGGAGACTTTTTCTCAACCCCTTGATATGCCAAGATATAGCCTAGACCTCTTCACTTCGAATTTATTCTGAATTAATTCAGAATAAAGTGGGCTTTTGGGCTTGTTCTCCTTTTATCCCTTTGAGCATTTGGGCTTACATTTAGCAAAGAAAAAAGACACTTATTAATATCATTTATTAGCAAACAAGTGTGGTAAAGTGACAACATAAATGCAATGTATGTGACAAATCACACCCCCACACTTATCTTTTGCTCGCCCTCGAGCAAAACATTAGACTAACTTGAATCAATTATTAGACCACTTTCGCAGGTCACTCGATTGCACTGAGCATGTGCAACAAGCCGTTGAACCTCTAGGTCACCCCTAGAGGACGAGTTTTGTCTCGTGAGGGTTTTCAGCGGATTACACCCACAAAATCCAAAAAGGAAGAGAAAATGTTAGTATTTTCGAAAAGCATTTTTTTTTGAAGGAGAAAATATTTGAAGTATATTTGTGAGATCTTAAGTAATCTATAAGTTATAGGAATATCAAATTTTTCATTCCTAAACTTAGTCTCCATTCAAAAACATGTCATCAATTAAAGTAAGGAGTCAAATTGAACTTCTCATCTAGTCTATTAATTTTCCCTGATTCGTATGCACCATCGTGACTGTGAAGTTTACTAAGGGTTCTTTAACATTAACTCCTATGCCTCATATTTATTTATTTTTTTTGTGAACTTTTATTCCTCAATTTCATTAGGCTTTCTAATCTGCCCATGTAACGAGCTTTCAGTCGGTGACACCCAAACCGGACGGTTTTAGGGCACCAGGTGAGAAAACACCCCTAAGGACCTAAACACCCAAGCAGATAAGGCCACGAAACTAAGGTTTTTATTTATACTATGTAACCCTTTTAGGCGTGAATACTTATGCTTCATGAGGCATAAATACCCAGCTTAATCAGAGGATACACATTATTTATACGAGGTACCCCTTTTAGGCGTGAATATTTATGCTTCGTGAGGCATAAATACCCAGCTTAATCAGGGAATACTTTTTTTTTTTCAAACTTGTCTAATTATCTTTTGCATAAATACTAAGGCTTGCTTAGGCCAAAGCACCTAGCTACTCAATAATTAGACTTTTTTTTTATGAGGCACAAGAGTCTCTGTTTTCAAACCCTAAGTGTGTAAGTGTATTTTGTGTGCATATGTCATCAAGGTAAATATCAAGACTAAATTACTTTCCCAAATTTCTTCCTGACTCTAAAAATCAAACAAGTTATTTTATTTCAACCAAGTGTAAGAAATGCTAATTATGATTCTCCTATTCCTTAAAATTGACTTAAATTCTTACAAAAAATATATCAAAATATTGTCAACCCTTTTCAATATTTTTTTATTTTATTATCAGTCATGTTAGAACCCTCCCCCACACTTATCTCATGCATTGTCCCCAATGAATGAAAGAAATGTATAAGTGCATGAAATAAAATGGAAAGGAGGAAAGTTACCGATACACTGGGTCAAAAAGACCCATTACCGTTTCATCTACCGGCACCGATTCCAAGAAAGGTTTAAGGCGTTGACCATTTACCTTAAAGTCATTTCCATTCTTGGGGTCACTGATCTCAATTGCACCGTGTGGAAACACGGTCTTTACAACGAATGGCCCAGTCCATCGTGATTTCAATTTTCCTGGAAAAAGATGAAGCCTAGAATTGTAGAGTAAGACTTTTTGACCAGGGACAAAGGTTTTTCTTATGATGTGCTTGTCATGGAAAATCTTCACTCTATCTTTAGTGATCCTAGCATTTTCATAGGCCTCATTTCTCAATTCCTCCAATTCGGAAATTTGTAATTTCTGAAGGTCACCGGCCTTAGTCAAATCGAAATTCAACTGCTTGATTGCCCATAAGGCTCGGTGC
Organism: Agave tequilana; assembly: GCA_038442645.1. Lineage (NCBI taxonomy): Eukaryota > Viridiplantae > Streptophyta > Magnoliopsida > Asparagales > Asparagaceae > Agave > Agave tequilana. The sequence goes on along the minus strand of JAVJIF010029160.1, from coordinate 104,967 downwards.
TCTAACTCGACGGGCAAGTGACAAGGTTTGCCATAGACTAACCTATAGGGAGACATTCCTAAAATCGTCTTGAAAGCGGTCCTGTAGGCCTATAGAGCATCTACAAGTTTTAAGGACCAATCTTTCCGGTTTTGGTTCACAGTTTTCTCCAATATAAGTTTGACTTGTCTATTTGAAACCTCAACTTGCCCACTGGTTTGAGGATGATATGGTGTGGACAACTTGTGAGTTATGGCATACTTTCGCATAAGGGCTTCAAAAGATCTATTGCAAAAGTGGGTGCCATTATCACTGATGATAGCACGAGGGGTTCCGAAGCGGGAAAAAATGTTCTCTCTCAAAAACTTTATGACAACTTTGTTATCATTAGTTTTACAAGGAATGGCTTCTACCCACTTGGACACGTAGTCCACAGCAACCAATACGTATTGGTTCCCAATGAGTTAGGAAATGGACCCATAAAGTCGATGCCCCAAACATCAAAGAGTTCTATTTCTAGAATTGGGTTTAGGGGCATCATATTTCGATGTGAGATCCTACCTACCATTTGGCATCTAGGGCACGTCTTGCAATAATCATAGGCATCCTTGAACAGAGTGGGCCAATAAAACCGCTTTGTAGCACCTTTTCAGCAGTCTTGCGGGGACCAAAGTGTCCACCGCATGCAAGTTCGTGACAGAAGGACAGAACACTCCTAACCTCCTCATCGGGAATGCATCTCCTAATAATTTGGTCGGAACAGTACTTGAAAAGATACGGTTCCTCCCAAAAGAAATACCGGACTTGGGATAAGAACCGGTAAACTTCATTTTTGGACCAATGAGACGGAGTTTGGTTTGTGACTAAGTAATTCACTATATCAGCAAACCAAGGTTCCCTAGAGATAGCTAAGAGATGTTCATCAGGAAAATCCTCATTGATGGGTAATTCGTTGCATGGAGAATTGGGAATCCGTGAGAGATGGTCAGCAACGACATTTTCTACACCTTTCTTGTCTCGAATTTCGAGATCAAATTTTTGAAGAAGGAGGATCCAACGAATGAGTCGGGCCTTGGCATCCTTCTTCATCATGAGATACCTAAGTGCAGAATGATCGGTGAAGATGGTAGTTTTGGACCCTAGTAGGTAGGGACGAAACTTCTCTAAGGCAAACACTACTGCCAAGAATTCCTTCTCGGTCGTAGTGTAGTTCAGTTGAGCGTCATTGAGAGTCCTACTAGAGTAGTAGATCACATGCTGCTTGTTATCAATACGTTGTCCTAGGACAGCGCCTATGGAAAAATCAGAAGCATCGCACATAATCTCAAACGGCTTAGACCAATCCGGTGCAGATATGATTGGTGCAGAAATCAGCTCTCTCTTAAGCTTCTCCCAAGAAGTGATGCAGTCAGCATCGAAAGTGAAGGACACATCCTTAGCTAACAGATTAGTCAAGGGCCTAGCAATTTTGCTAAAATCCTTGATAAATCTACGGTAGAAACCAGCGTGTCCTAGGAAGGATCTAATGTCCTTAACGCATTTGGGCATGGGAAGCTTAGCAATAACCTCGATTTTGGCTCTATCCACTTCTATTCCTTTCTTGGATATTTCATGACCCAAGACAATTCCATGTTTCACCTGAAGTGGCATTTCTCCCAGTTTAGTGTCAAATGTTTTCAGCACAACGTTGGAGGATGAGTTCAAGATGGTGGAGACATTGAGTGAATGAATCTCCGTAGATGGAGAAATCATCCATGAAGATTTCTAAGAAGCGCTCTACCATGTCAGAGAAAAGACTCAACATGCAACGTTAAAACGTTGCTGGGACATTGCATAAGCCGAATGGCATTCAACGATAAGCAAATGTCCCAAATGGACAGGTAAAACGTGGTCTTTTCTTGGTCCTCAGGAGCGATAGGGATCTGGTTATAGCCCGAGTAACCGTCCAAGAAGCAGTAGTACTCGTGACCCGCTAAACGTTCAAGCATCTGATCAATGAAGGGAAGTGGAAAATGGTCCTTACGAGTTGCAGCATTCAGTTTCCTATAGTCAATGCAAACTCGAATCTTCGTAGGAAGTCGAGTTTGAACCAACTCTTTGTTCTCGTTTTCCACTACGGTGAAACCAGATTTCTTTGGGACCGCATGGACAGGACTGACCCATTGGCTATCCGAAATGGGATAAATTATCCCATTGTCTAAGAGTTTTATGATTTCAGCATGAACAGCCTCTTGCATTATAGGGTTAACCTACGCTGCGGGTCTCTCTTGGGTGTGGCGTCTTCATTGAGATGGATGCGGTGTTGAACGATAGTTGGACTCAATCCCTTAATATCAGTCATAGTCCACCCAATGGCTTCCTTATGTTTTCTTAGAATATCTTTCAAATCTTTTTCTTCCACGTCATTTAAGTGAGAGGCAATGATGACGGGAAATGTCTCTTGTTCGCCTAGATAGGCGTACTTGAGATGCGCAGGAAGGGCTTTCAATTCTAAGGAAGAGGCAGGCTCACTAGAGGGACTAGTCAAATCTGTTGGCTCCATTGTAGGTGAAATTAGGTTTGAAGCCCAATTCACGACAGAATCTACCACCTGATCGAGATTAAAGTCATCAGACTCTAACTCGAAGTCAATCTCCATTTCTGATTCCAGTTCTTCCCCGTGTTCACTTGTCAAGTTCTCAATTTGGTTTACTTCAAAAGTTTGGTCCTCGATGTCACGGGGTTGTTTTCCTAGATGGAAGACATTGACTTCTCTAGTCATGTCTCCAAAGGTTAACCTCATAGACCCACTCCTGCAATTGATGATGGCATTAGCAGTGGCAAGGAATGGTCGACCTAGGATGACCGGAGTTTGAGCCCTACGATTGGAGTTGGACACAGGTTGTGTCTCCAAAACTATGAAATCGACAGGGTATATGAACTCTCCTACCCGAATCAGGACATCGTTAATTTCCCTTTTGGAACTTTAACAGAACGGTCAGCCAGTTGGATGGTGACTTGAGTTGGACTAAGGTCACCCAACCCGAGTTGTTGATAAACAGAGAATGGGAGCAAGTTGATACTTGCTCCCAAGTCAAGAAGTGCCCGACTAATCTCGGCTTGTCCTATTGTGCAGGCAATGGTAGGGCTACCTGGATCTTTGTACTTGACAGGGATAGGACCCGAAAATAGCTCACTAATATTAGTGGCTAGGAAGACTTTCTTAGGAATATTAGTCTTTCTCTTCTTGGTGCACATGTCCTTAAGAAACTTAGCATTGGAAGGAACTTGTTGGATGGCATCAAGGAGTGGCACATTTATTTTCACTTGGTTAAACATCTCGATTATCTTGTCCATGTGCGGGTTTTGCTTGTTGTTTTTCAGCCTATTCGGAAATGGTACTATAGGCTGGTGCACCTGGCTGGCTGACTTGTCTTTTTCAGACTCGTCCGAATTGGAAGAAATTGGATTGGATGAGGTGGAAGCTTGATTGTGGTTGCGCTGAATAGGATTGGTGGGTGTTGGCACTTGGTTATCAAATTTCTTTCCTGACCTCAATGTATGTACAGCATTACATTGATTGAATGAAGGATCCTCAGCCAGATGAGCTTGTTGGGAATTCCTCGGATTGGTGATTGGCTGACTAGGCAGGGTACCCTTTTGTCTCTCATGTTGTGGGTTGGCCAGTTGACTCATTTGAACTTCTAGCCTCTGAATGGTTTGCATGAGAGAGTCTTGGTTTTTCATATATCTCTCCATGTTTCTCTCAAAGTCAGTCATTCTTCTTTCCAATTGAGGATTCTGGAAGGAGGATTGTGGAGCTTGGTTAGGAAAGTTCTGTTGATAATTTGGAAAGCTTGGTGGATGGTTGGGAGAATTATTATGGAAATTGGAGAAGTTGGGTTGATGATTGGAAGAATTGTTACCATGATGGAAGTGGTTAGCGTGATTGAATCGTGAATGGTCATTGTTGTTCTGGCTCCATGAGAAATTAGGGTGATTTCTCTAGCGGGATTGTACATTGGTGCGTAAGGATTGTTGTTCGGCCTTGAAAAAGCCGCATTCATCGGTTCGTGATATGATTGCTGAGCCTGAAACACTGGGCATTCCTCGAATACATGGTTCATGGCTTGACAGTAAGTGCAGCCCGGGGGTGAAAATTGGTTCGGGCTGACTTGATTGACTGGACTTGGTTCTTTCGTCTCTAGAGCTTCTAGTCTTCTAGCTAAATTAGCTAACTTAGCCTCATTAGCGATGGACGATTCTATGGAGTGGAGACCTCCTTTTGAAGAGATGGAGTTAGGATTCTTATGGGTCTCACTCACAAATTCCCATTGGATGGTTTTCTCAGCTAAATTTTCATACAGATCCCATCCCTCATCTTCATCTTTCTGCAAGAAACCCCTTGGCACATACTTTCTAAGAGGGTTTTGGTGGAGTAGTCTAAACGTCATAGAGAATTTGGCATTGTCGTCATTTCTCTATTCCATGGTACGGACATTGGACAAGGAGGTCCTTAAAGCGTTCAAAGTACCTCCAGAACGGTTCACTAGGTTCTTGCTTAAATTGCATGATCGTCTTCCTAATGAGAGCGATTTTATGGATAGGATAGAATTTCTTCAAGAAAACCTTGATGAAACCATCCCAGGATGTGATGGAACCGGCTGCTAAGCTGTAGAGCCACTTTTTCGCTAGGTCCTTAAGTGCGAAAGGGATAAATCTCAACCTAATAGCATCGTTTACAAGGTGTGGGATTTTCATCATAAGACATACTTCCTCAAATTCTCTTATGAAGAAGTAGGCATCTTCGGACTCTAGACCATGAAATTTGGGGAGTGTGTTGATGAATTGAGGCTTGAGCTCGAAATTGTATTCACCAACCGATGGAAGTGAAATGCACGATGGAAGTGAGGTCCTAATGGGGTAGAACCTATCCTGCAGTGATGTGGATTGAGCCATTACCGGATCTGTCTTGGTTCAAACTTAGGTGGTGATGTGTTTCTAGTCAACCTAGATGAATTAGGGTCTCTCGACCATACTTGCATACACAAACACAATCACAATCACAACAAGTTCAAACAACAGTCAACAATAGAAATCAACCAAGCCTAGTCTAAGGTAACCTCGACCTAGACAACTCCTAACTGGTTGATTGTCCACAAGAGGTAGAATGTAGACCTTGACCACAAGCTAATTAGCCAGGTCAGGGCAAGATTGGTGGGAGGTTTTCCGTCAAAAGACGTTCCTTAATTAAGTAACCACCAATCTTCGGGCTTTCGGCCCTCAATCCCTTTCCTTGACACTGATTTTACAGGAGTCAATTTCCAACACTTTTCCTCTTTAGGATAATCTCCTACTGAGTTCGAGATGTCTCTAAGGCCAACGTCTATCAGATTTTAATTAGGCTTAGGTTGTGCGTGCTTGGAGATGGTTTGTAGGCTAAGGAAGGGTAATGACTTCCCCACCTTATCTTGATTTGGGTTTTGCCCTTAGAATTGATTCGTGCAAGTGTGCAAGATATAGGAAAGTAGCATTCAAAAGCAAAATCACCCCAGAATGTTTCCTAAACTATATACTATGCATACATACCTTGTCTCCAGCTCTCTTCAACAGTAAAGTAAAAGAATTGAAAAGACTTATGCCTAGAATGCAAATGTCTAATCAATTTTTAACTTTCAACGAATATTTTACTGTTGACTTTAAAAATAGGGATGTTGGATAGAAACACTAGCACAAATATGACATATAAAAACTAATGTTTTTGCGAGCAATATGTCCTGCAAAACAAAGATTTTAGTAGTCCCAAAAAATTTCAGATTTGCAAAGCAATTTCTTGAAATTCTGTTTCCTACTTTCGAGAGTAGGGGCACAAAATTTTCAAGTCTTCTTGGCAAAGCTTGAATGCTAGATCTTGATCTTCGAGTCCCTGAAACAAACACACAAAAGTTGTTAAAGCAACTACACCGTTCCCTCCCCGGCAACGGCGCCAAAAATTGATTGCTAAAATAAAGAAACAACCAATGAGTTTAAGAATGTACCGTGTAGCTTGTGGCTAACGGGTCGTGTCCACAAGGAGGGATGCGATGGAAGCTTTTCGATGAGTCGTTTTAAAAACAAGGAATTTGTGTTCGTTTTTTAGGAAAAGAGAATGTAAGGAAAAGAGATGAAAAAGAGAAATTTCAACTTTCAGAAAAGGATTTGGAGAAGGTGATTTGTAAAAAGCTTAAAGAGTTGTGATGTTGTTTTATAATAAGAAATCAAATCTGGGCTTACTATCTTCCTACTCAATTGTTCATTCTTCTCTTAATGTATTAAGTCCCTCGAGTTATCATTTGCAAAACTTAAAGTTGCTTTTTTTTTAGAAAGCTTTAAGTAAAGCACATAAGATGCAGAAGGTTTGAGTCCTTTTTCTTCAAGAAAGAGTTGGAATCGGATATTAAAACATAAAGCGCGAAGAAGCAAGAATGAATTAAAAACGATTCACAAGAAGTTCAAGAAAGAATGGTGAATTCAATTATCCATACCCATCCTCATGTGCCTTCAAGAACACTTTCAAAAAGAAAGGCTTTTAAGGGAGGCATGCATATGAGTCATCGGGACTTTTTCTTTTAAAAACAGAAGAGAAGAAAACAAAAGAGAGTCGATAGCTAGCCAGAAAACCTTTTAGTTATCCATGGAAAACAATAAAGCAAACATAAATATGCACAACATACCGAAACACGAGTGGAAGAAAAGGAGGCTTGCTTCTTGTATTGCTGTCACTTCAATCTTCGATTACAAGCTCTCTGTCCTCTCTCTCACAAGTTTTTAGACTGAACTACAAAGTAAACAATGAAATTACAACTTGAGTTCTAGCTAACAAAGAACCTAGATCCTAAGAAATAAAAGCAAAATTTAATCCTAGTCTTCGCTGCCTTTTTCTCTGCTTAAAGAGGTATTTATAGCCAAAAACCCACGAATCAGGATCCCGGGAACGTTGGGGGAGCAAACGCTCCCCCAACTGAATTCAGTTGGCCGCGGAAACGCGGCTTGGGCCGCGTTTCCGCGGCCCTGGTGTGGCCACGTGGCCACACCAAAGGGGAGGAGGTCCCTTGTTTGAAGTGGGGCTCGCATCTCCTGCTGGTTTTCTTGTTGCTGCTTCAACCACTGACTGAATCGGCTTTTGATTTTCTGGCTTCGATTCCTCGATTCAAGGAGAGTTTTTCTCAACCCCTTGATATGCCAAGATATAGCCTAGACCTCTTCACTTCGAATTTATTCTGAATTAATTCAGAATAAAGTGGGCTTTTGGGCTTGTTCTCCTTTTATCCCTTTGAGCATTTGGGCCTACATTTAGCAAAGAAAAAAGACACTTATTAATATCATTTATTAGCAAACAAGTGTGATAAAGTGACAACATAAATGCAATGTATGTGACAAATCAGGTACATTCAAAAACTCAACTAGATGATAGTTCTAGTTCTTCAGGTGATGATCATATTGATGCCGATGCATTAAATGAAGAACGATCTACTGTATGTGAAAATTTGCTTGAAAAGTACCAACTTATGAAAAAGAAAACTTTCAAAATAAAAGAAGAAAATAGGGATTTGTTTTCTAAACTTAATATGGCTTTGCAAGAAAGGGATGAGATTTCAAATGAAAGGGACTCATTGAAATCCCAACTTGATTTTGCCCTAAATGAAAACAAAATCTTAAAAACTAAAAATAATTGTGATGAAATTTTGAAGAAAAATGAGGTTCTATCTTCAAAACTTGATTTTATTTTAAAAGAAAATGAATCTTTGAAAACTAAAATTGTTTTAATTTCAAAGAAATTAGATTTGGTTTCAAAGAACAATGTTTCTTTGAAAAATGATGTTAATTCACATGTTTGCTATGCTTCACCATCTAGGTTACCTATTGCATGCTCTACTTCTTCTTTTAATATTGAAAATGATATAAATATGTTAAAAAAGAATATTGACTATTGGGCTCCACTTTAAGCAAATGTGCTATGAATCACACACGGTTGGAATCATGTTTCGCAAGAATATGCTCCTCACATGCATGCACACCATACAGGACATACACATGCTCATCATGCTCACACACATGATTCAAATATGCTCATGTGTACACTTGTATACATTGTGGACGTAAGGGCCACCTTGCAAAGTTTTGTTATGATAGAGTACATAATGTAAATTTTGCAAATAGATTTGTTTGGGTTAGGAAAGGTGTTAACCCCCATGGACCCAATAGAGTATGGGTACCAAAATCTACTCCTATTTTATTTGATGTAGGTGTGGGCTCTCACTTGATGTAAGAGTATTGGTGCCTTGATAGTGGATGCTTTGTGCTTAATGGACACTACTTTGAATGCATCACTTTCAAGGAAGTTTGGTGGGAGGATCACCATGGTTTGGAGGTTTAGAGATTAGCCCTAATGGTTTTGGTAACTATCTCTAACTCCCATTTAGTTTACATGCTTTCATTGATTGATTTTTAGCATGTTTTAATTTTGCATGATTATTATGTTAAATGCCATGTTATTTAGACTTATGACATACATGTATAGTAATTGAGATACACCCATGTTCATATAGATCCATATTTTGTGTTCTCACTATAGCTTAACTATTGTGTATATCATTACTCTATAACATGTGCATTTACTTAATGATCATATTGGTTTATGTTTTCATTTATACTTCATCTTTTGATTACATGTTTAAGATGTAATTTTCATTAAAACTTATGTAGGTACTTGTACAACTAATAAGCCACATTTGATTTTTGTATGTTTGTGCTTAATTGCTCATTTGTACCCATTAGATGCACTAGTTGAGCCTAGTTTTGATGATTAATGCATTTAGACTTGTATTCCCTATTTTGTACATATTTTTCATGAAAATGTATTTAGCTATATGGTAGGCTGTCTAAAAATGACTAACAGACCAGCCATTAAGGAAGCAGAGTCTCAAGCTCTAGACGCGAGGAATCGATGCTCGCGTCTCAGCATTAAGACGCGTTGGCTCTACACCCGCGTCTCAACGTTCAGACGCGTCGGCCCGAAGCCCGCGTCTCAGCATCCAGGCGCATCGGCCCGACGCCCTCGCCTCAGCATCCAGACGTGAAGGCCCGAAACCCGCGTCTCAAGGCGCGTTTGGCTCGACGCCCGCGTCTCAAACTTCAAGGCGCGTTTGGCCCAACGCCCGCGTCTCAGTTGCAACTGCCCTGATTGCGGGGCCAGTCACCGCGCATGTAGCGGGTAGTGGCCCCTCATTCGGGAGCGTTTTCAGGAGGCACCTTCACCCCCTGAGATCCCTATAAATAGCCTTGTTTGCTATGAAGAGAGGATCGGAGTTTTTGGGGAGAAGGGAGAGAACCTTGAGAAGATCGAAGCTTGGGCAGAAGATTGGAGTTTTGAAGAGAGAGAGCTTTGAGATAAGGCATCATCAAAAATCGATCGAATCCAGGCAGGAGGATCATCAAGAGAGAAGCACGACTCTTCAGCGAGCTTACTGAGTACTAGCTGCTCTTCGCCTACCTCCTCTTTGAGAGTTTTGGTAGACGGAGCTGAGTTACTCTTTCTACCGACCGAAGAGAAGACCCCCGACGGTCCAGGACGGTCATCTGGTCAACGGAGAACAAGATTCACTCTCCATCGCCACACGAAGAACCCAGCATTAAACAAAGGGAAGATTCAGACATCCTCCCTCCCTTGTAACTGGAAAAGAAGGAAGAGTAGTTCTTTTGGTCGTAATCGTTTCGCTTGAATCAAGGAAATCTTTTACAGCTAAAACCACTTTCTCCGACCACCAAGTTTTCCGGCCCCTACAAGAGATGGCGACTCCGCTGGGGAATACCTTCGTTACTGACGAGCGCACCGTGGTGCAAGATGACGTTCTCCGTAAGGGGAAAATGGTCGAATCCCTCGTCGTCGAGTTCGACCAGGCGAAGTATGAAGAGTTCCTCTCTTCTGGCTCCAAGAGCCCAAAGACCCGCGTCTGCCGCAGGGTCTCAAATGGACAGCCCCCTGAAGCCCAATCTGAGGCTCTGTTGGGTGCTCCTGCTGCCCACTGTGCCAAGTTTGGTTCACGCGCCAACGCCTCCCCGAAGGCCCGCGTAACCTCAGACACCTCTACTGCGATCAACCGCGTCGCGCAGAGCACACGCGCCAACCCTCTCTGAAGGCCCGTGTGGTCCTGGCACATCTACTAGTGCGATCGACCGTGTCGCACAGAACGCCCGCGTCAGCGTCTCTCAGGAGACCCGCGTGGCAAACACCCCTGGTTCTACAAACCAGGAAGTTGTTGGCTTCTCTCTTCCTCCACGACGCAATCGGAATGCCGAGCGTCGACAGAGAAGACGCGCGCGTCAACACTCGGTCGGAACCGTTGGTTTTCTGACTGGGGTTGGACGCAGCGTACGATCCGATGCCTTGCCCGCACCTCGGCCAGTGCGAGAGGTCCGCGTTTGGCGACCCAAACGCGAGACTCCCCAAATTGAGCCTTCTGAAGACCAACTTGCCAAACGCCAAAGCGAAGCTTCTGCGTCTTGTCAAACGCAGGAAGCAGGCGCCCATAGGCGTGGGGCCAGCAACCCACTCTCTCCCAAGTCTCTCTGCTCCAACGCAGCAGACAGCAACGCGAAAGTCACGTCTCATATCAACAGAGACGCCAGACGCGCGTGACGCAGCCGCGACGCGACAGCCGCGTTTCTGAAACCTGTGTCCAGGCTGAACAGCACATGACTGTTTCCCGTCGTCGACGTTGCGAGACCAGTCTCTTTAATCCCTCTCCCACAGATTTGAGGGATTATTTGACAAGGAAAAGGAGTGCCAATCAGACCACTTCTCCATGCTGCTGTCAACAGCTCATCCAGATGCTCTCTGGATGCCATTGCGAGTCAGGCGTGCACCAGTCGTCTTTAATTAGACAGCTGACCCTGATTCCCCCGTCAGCCAAAAGAAGACGCTCCCACAGGAGGAGAACCTTCTCTGACATCGAGTACCCGGAGCTCACTGCAAATATGACAAGCAGGAGTAAGGGAAACAAATTGCAGTCAGCCCAGATGACTCCGAGTCTGACTCTGTACCGGAAGGAGTGTATCAACACACTCGCACCCGGACGGGGGCCATTCCCCAATTGACTATAATGCCTTAGCCCGCGGCATTAGAACGGGTGATTCTCACTCTGCTGTAGTGGGGTCGCAAGCTTCAAACTCTTCCGTCGAGAAGGAGGCTTCCGCCTACATGGCAGACACTCCTGAGGAGACGGCCAGGCGTTTAGAACAGACGCAGAAGCACCAGATGGATATAATCGCCTCTCAACAGAGATCCATTGACTCCCTCAAGCATATGCTCGAGAAATTGCTTGAAGAAAGAGCGAGGTCTCCTCCTAGACGACCGAAGGGCAAAGGGAGAAAAGGAGGAAGCCCACCCTCTGAATCTTCTGACGAGACACGACGATCTACCTCAGATGTGTCCAAGCCCTCGTCGCAGGCAAGAAGCGACCAGACCCCGGGAAAGGCTCATGCTAAAAGAATGAGTCAACTGGAGCAGCGCCTCGAGGCCCTTACCAACCGTAAAGGCCTCCAAGAAGCTGGAGTAGTCAGGCCCTATCCGGCCGAGTGGGACTTAGTCCCGTACCCTCCTAAGTTCAAGGCTCCAACTCTCCAAGCATTTGACGGGAAGGGGTCACCCAACCAGCACATCTACTACTTTAAATCCCAGACCGGGAATGTGGTAGATAACGATGCCATCCTGGCACGCCTATTCATTGGCACCCTAAAAGGGTGGCCTTTGAAAGGTTTATGAAGCTCCCGGAAGGTTCCATCAAGAGCTGGGGCGACTTGGAGAAGCTGTTTCTAACACGCTTCTTCGAAGATGATTCGGAGGTCACAATGCCTACCCTTTTAGCTACAAAACAGCGAAAGGGAGAGTCCGTCAAGTCTTTCGTAGAAAGATTTCGGAACATGGCACTCCGATGTCCAAGCGGCATGACCCAGGCCACCCTGGTGGAAACATGTCGCCATAATCTCCAAACCTCACTCCTTGCTCAAATAGGAGTTGCTGAAAGCCGCACCTGGAAACAATTAGTCCAGCAAGGTGAACAGGCTGAGGAGATTGTTGCCCGCGTCAGAGCGGAAGAAGGCAGGCCCAGGCCAGAGAGGTCAACAAGGCGTGCACCGGCACCAGACACATCCCTCCAGACGAAGCGGAAGGATAATTTGGCGACGGAGACCAAATCTCCCACCAAGCCTCAAACAGGCAGGGCAAGTGGCTCTTCAAGCCAGCCACGCCCCAACAAGCAGTATTCCTTCAAGGAGGAACACGTCGATTCGCTCTTCAAGCTACTCAACAAGAGCAATCGACTGAAGCTCCCTGAAATTAGACGCCCGGAGGAAGTCGGCAAGACCGACAATCCCACCTACTGCTTATACCACAGGATGCTCGGACATCCTACTAAAAGCTGCTATGTCTTTAAGGACATCCTTCAAGCCCTGATTGACGCGGAGGTATTAAAACTCCGACCGGAGCAGAAGAAGATGACGGCCAACATGACGTCGATTCTCCAGTTTGGGACACGACCCCCGACACCCGTGGGGGTGATCTCTGTCCCGAAAGGTGAACTGAGGATGGTCAACACAGACCCTCATCAGCAGCGGGAGAAAGGCTTGGTACCCGTCCCTACACCTCGAGGGGAAATCATGTGGGTCCACCCTGACCTCGTCGACGAGCAACAATGGACGACTGTGACCAACAGGAAGTCCAAAGGCAAAGGGAAGGCTTCATCTTGCCATGTGATATGCGCTTCCTCCCGAGAAGCGGATACTGATGTTCCCTCGCTGACTGACTCGGAAGAGGAGACAATAGTCCTGGCCGCGGAACCCGACCCACCAACGGCAGGAACCCGTTCGGGGCAGGCATATCTGAAACAGTATGGCGAGACAGCAGCGGCTTCTCCACAACCAGCCGTAGAGCCAGCCAAGCCCTCCTCTAAACAGCCTGGGGAGAAACAGAAAGAAACTCGGTTTTCTCGAGCTCTTCTAAAAGGTGCAGCAGAAGGTTCCTCGACACCTTACCGCTTCGATGTCTTGGCTCAACTAGCCAACATCCCGGCACGCATTACCTTGTATGAGCTCCTGAGGCTATCAAAGTCAACCAGAGAAGCTCTACAAGAAGCTCTGGCAAATGCTGAGGTCTTTATGACCCGCGTGCCAAGGGAGGAAGATGAAGAGGATTGCCTCCACGCCTTCCCAAATGCCCCCTGCATCACCTTCACAACAGACGACATGCAGGTTAAAGGGAAGCATGACCGACCCCTATACTTCACAGGGTATATTGGGTCATCCGAGGTGAACCGCATCCAGGTAGACCCAGGGTCTGCGCTAAGCATCATACCTCGCCGGGTTATGCAATTTCTAGGCATTCCTACCCATCGTCTGAGCCCTACCCAGACGACTATTTACGGGTTCAATGCCAACAGCTCCCGCCCGATGGGGAAGATCAAGCTCAAATGCCAGATCGGGAGCCTCAAGTCGGAAGTGACGTGTTACGTCATTGACGTGGACACTTCCTACAACCTGTTGCTGGGACGACCATGGATTCACCGCAATTCTATCGTTCCCTCTACTCTCCACCAAGTCATGAAATACATTGACGAGAGTGGACAGATCCGAACGTTGATTGCCGAAAGGCATCCGTTTAAAGGGGTTGAAAATTATTTCACGGACTCCCTCTTATATCAGGATCCGGAGGAGACTAATGAAACCCCACAACCAGAGGAGCCAGACTCTGGTAATGAAGCTGACATTGAGCCAGAGAAAGAAGAGTGCCTGTGGGAGTTGGAACCACTTGTAAAGAGCACTAATAAGCTCGATGTTGATACCACCGACGATGCAGGCGGTTGGTATATTAATGAAGATTTAGATTTCGCGTACTTCCCTGCGTGTGAGTCTGATTCAATACCGTCGGATACTAGTACCGACATGGACGATGACCTCTGGTCGGCAATAGATGCTTTGACATCTTTGCATGTACCGGTGAAATCATCCTTCGGGACATACCAAGATAATGGTGACGCGCAAGAGTCTGTATTCATGGTTCCAGCCAGACGAAAAGGCCAAAGACCAATGCTTTTTGGGCGAATCGCGTCTGAACCAACGCCCCACGAAGAATCGGAAGGTGAGGATGAATCCCCTCAGTTCGATCATTATGAACCGAGAACGCTCAGGATGATGAAGCGCATGGGGTATGATCTAACCAACAGGCCAGGGTTGAACTTCGGAAAAGGAAGAAGAACACTGCTTCGATCCTTTGTACCGAAAGGGAAAACCTCTGATTACTATCATCAGACGCGCCGGGGGTTGGGCTATATATCAACCCCAGTGCCATCAGCCTCTGATTCGGAGAGACTGTCAAGTCATGACTGCTCATCAGACACGTCGTCGTGGGAATCAGATGTCAGTGTCGGCAACATCTTCAAAGGGCTTTCAGTAAACATGGTTTCGACAAGCCATCTGGAGGATGAAGATGAAGAAATGATCCAATCTGATACAGATCCTTGGATCAAACATTTGAATGCTCTTTGGGATATCCGCTTTGAACAGCGTGAACCACCCACAGAAGACAAGGTTGTCAAGTCAACCTAGGAGATGAAGCCAATCCTAAACCCATCTTCATAAGTGACGGCCTGTCGCCTCCAGAGAAGAAGGATTTAATGTCTCTTGTACAAGAGTATATAGATGTCTTCGCCTGGAATTATGAGGACATGCCTGGACTTGATCCTCAAGTGGCTATGCATCGCCTCAACATCAATCCGGACATGAAGCCTGTTAAACAACACAGCAGCGACGGTTCCGTCCAGAGACAATGGAGGCAATTCAATCAGAAGTCAAAAAGCTCATCGATTCCGGCTTCATTCGGGAAGAACAACATCCCGACTGGGTAGCCAACGTCGTCCCCGTCGCCAAGAAGAACGGGAAGATCCAGATCTGCATCGACTTCCGTGATCTAAACGAGGCCTGCCCCAAAGACGAATTCCCATTGCCAATCACAGATGTCATGATTGACAATACTTGTGGATTCGAGCGAATGTCCTTTATGGACGGGTTCTCAGGATATAATCAAATCAAGATGTATCCCGATGACGAAAAGCACACTCCTTCAGGACACCTCTAGGGGTATATTGCTACACCGTCATGCCCTTCGGTCTGAAAAATGCGGGGGCAACCTACCAAAGGGCCATGAATGCCATTTCCATCGGCAGATACGCAAAACGGTGGAATGTTATGTCGACGACATCGCGGTAAAAAGCCGCACTAAAGGTGATCACACAGCAGACCTGAGGGTGGTCTTCGACATCATGCGGGCTCATCAATTGAAGATGAACCCCACCAAGTCCTTCCTAGGGGTAGCCAGTGGCAAATTCCTAGGGTTTGTTGTGACTTCCACAGGAATCCATTTGGATCCGGAGAAAGTCCGTGCTATCCAAGAGATGCAACCCCCCAGAAGCCTCAAGGAGCTCAGAGGATTACAAGGACGATTGGCATACATCCGCAGATTCATTTCAAATCTCTCCGGGAGATGCCAACCCTTCGCTAAGCTGATGAAGAAGGGCGTTTCGTTCATTTGGGACGGCGCTTGCCAGCAAGCATTTGAGGAGATCAAGCACTACCTCACCCAACTACCAGTCCTGGCAGCTCCGGTATCCGGAAAGCCTTTCCTGGTGTACGTCCGATCAATGGATCATTCTTTGGGAGCTCTACTAGCTCAGAATGATGACCAAGGGCGAGAACAAGCAATCTACTACCTAAGTAGAACGATGATCAGAGCCGAACATCGGTACAACCCGATCGAGAAGGAATGTTTGGCACTGGTGTTCGCCATTCAGAAAATGCGACACTATCTGGTGGGCCAAACCATAAATGTCATATCCAAAGTCAACCCCCTGAGGTTACTTATGACAAAGCCTTCTTCACTAAATGGCCGGCTGGCAAAATGGGCCATATTGCTATCACAATATGAGATGCATTTTCTGCCACAAAAGGCTATTAAGGGACAAGCGGTGGCGGACTTCTTAGCTGAACACCCAGATCCCAGGGCAGCCAAACTCTACGAGGATCTCCCAGACGAGGTCGCCGAAGCCTGCCTGACCCAGACATTGTTCGAAGGACAAGTATGGCAACTTTTCTTCGATGGCGCATCAAGAACAAGCTCTAAGGGACATACAGTTGCGGGGGTAGGAGTAGTACTCGTCTCCCCACAAAATTACGTGATTCCCCGAGCTATCTCGTTAACCGAGCCCTGTTCCAACAATGTGGCGGAATACAACGCTCTTTGATTGGGATGCAATTCGCCGATGAGATTGGCGTTAAAAATCTCGAGGCGTACGGTGACTCCAAACTCATAGTCAGCCAAGTTCGCGGAGAGTATGAGGTCAGGCATGAAGATCTAGTACCCTACTACAACGCGACAATCCACATGGCCGAAAGGTTTTCAAACTTCTACATCGACCATGTACCGCGCAAGCAAAATGCGCATGCAGATGCACTTGCATCCCTTGCTGCTCCCTAGCTCTTCCAGCCGGAGCAATGGAGAAGGTATTCGTCTATAGCCACGACCTATACTGCCCAAAAAGTCCCCTCGGAGACTGTCCAGGGTCAACGGGAGACCATCACGACAAGGAAACACTTGAAGTGTCGACCGATCCAGAGCTTAAAGACTGGCGATTCCCCTACATTGATTTTGTCTTATACGGCATTCTGCCCGAAGACACCAAGGAGGCGGCCGCCATTCGGAGGAAAGCCCCCAAATTCTACTATAATGCGATTTCGCGAACATTGTATCGTCGATCGCATGACGGGATCCTGCTCCGATGCCTCTCATCAAAAGAAGCCCAAGGAGTATTGAAAGAAGCCCACGATGGTACTTGTGGAGCTCATCAACCTGCCCGAAGCTGGCAAACCGACTCCAAAGATTGGGTTACTACTGGCCCAAGATGGTTGCCGATGCTGTTGCCTATGCCAAAAGATGTCACGCCTGTCAAATACATGGCGATTTCATCCATCAAGCACCAGGATACCTCCACTCTACGACCTCTACCTGGCCGTTTGAAATGTGGGGGATGGACGTGATTGGTCCTATCAGCCCACCATCATCAAAGGGACATCGGTTCATTCTAGCGATAACCGATTACTTCTCAAAGTGGGCCGAAGCTATCCCTTTGCAAGAGGTGAAATCTTCTAACGTGATCAAGTTCGTGAAACATCACGTTATTTACCGGTTCGGTGTGCCTCGGTGGATTGTCCATGACAATGGACCCCAGTTCATTAGCCAGGCTTTTCAGAGATTCTGCGCCAAGTTCAGAATCCAGAGTGTGTCATCAACGGCATACTATCCGCCCGCGAACGGCCTCGCAGAAGCTTTCAATAAGACTATTGGCAAGCTTCTCAAGAAATTCGTCTCGAAAAGTCAACGAGACTGGGACGATAAGTTGGGCGAATGCTTATGGGCCTATCGCACGACTGTGCGAACCCCAACTAAAGCCACGCCATTTTCTTGGTGTACGGATGCGAAGCCGTCCTTCCACTGGAAATCCAAATTCCATCTCTTCGCGTCGCCTTGACAGCGGAAATGACGACAGAGGAGAAGCATCGACAGCAACTCCAAGAATTGGAAGCCTTGGACGACAAGCGTCTGCAGGCCCAACAACAAATCGAGCTTTACCAAGCTCGTATCACCAGAGCCTTCAACAAGAAAGTCAAATCGCGAACTTTCAAGAAGGGCGACCTCGTCTTAGCCGTCCGAAGACCCATGGTCATGACGCACAAGACGAAAGGAAAATTCCAACCCAAATGGGAAGGACCGTTTGTAGTAGAGTCAGTCTACTCAAATGGATCGTATCGCCTCATAACCTCAAATGGCGATACGCTCATGATGCCAATCAATGGCAAATTCCTGAAGAAATACTATCCCTAGATGGCATTCTTCCACCGATCAAGTTAAAAGTACACCTCTGATCAAACATCCGACGCCCTCGACGGCTAAGGATAGAGGAAAATGTTGGCTTTTAAGTCCAACATAAGTCCTCGACAACTCACCATGCTGAGGGGAATAGCATGGCTAGCCCGACTCAAACGGTAGTTGGTAAAGGCATGTCAAACCCGTTGACAGCTGAGGATTTGCTAAAAATCCTAAGGGACACGTTCCCATTTGATCCGACGCCTCCGACGGCTAAGGATAGAGGAAAATGTTGGCCTTTAAGCCCAATATAAGTCCTCGACAACTCATCATGCTGAGGGGAATAGCATGGCTAGCCCAACTCAAACGATAGTTGGTAAAGGCATGTCAAATCCGTTGATAGCTGAGGGTTTGCTAAAAATCCTAAGTGGACTTGAGTCCACTCTTTCCTCCAAAATCCCTTACCAATTCTCATCCATAGAATGGTAGGACCACAAAATGCAATCATTACTATGTTAACACTATACCTCTGGTAATGAATACTCTTCGTCGAGTACAAACCTGGCTTGTTAACTCTGCATAGAGTAACAAACTCTCAAATTTGCCAAGTTAACACTATACCTCTGGCACTTCAAATTCCACTTGTCAATTCTCATCAACAGAATGACAGGTCCTCAAATTGCTCCTATCGTAAGCAAATTCTTGTCAAGTTAATATCGCACCTCTGACAAAACTACTGTTTAAAGTTAACATTACACTCTAAGCGGTACCTCGAGTGCCTGTCAAGTTAATATCACACCTCTGACAGTCACCTTTCTTCAGACTTCCATATCGAAGCTGAAATAGACGATGCCAAGTTAACACTACACTTCTAGCATCCGAGTCATTGCTAAGTTCAACAATACACCTATGGCTATGACCTTTCCTCGACTTCTTTAAGCCGAGACGACTAATGCCAAGTTCAACATTACACCTCTAGCATTACTATCACTGTTAAGTTAAACATCACACCTATGACAGTGACACCCTCAGTTTTCCCAAATAAAACTGAGATGCTGATGAGTTAGGTTAATATCACACCTCTAACTCACATCCTTGTCAAGTTAACATTACACTTCTGACAAGACCACTTCTAAACCGTTAAGTTAATATCACACCTCTAACGGTAAAAATCTTACTAGATTCCCACGAGTCTAGTTTCATTTGATATTCTCCCCAACCGAGTATCAAATTCATTTTGGAGGCAGTGTTGGTTAACATTACACCAATAAACAATGCTTCCATTAAAATCCCCAGCTGATCTTAAATCAAGTTAATCCTAAATCCTTGATAAAAGTTCACCTTCTCTGGGGGTACACACTCTACTTGTCACTTTCTTTTATAAAGTGGCGGGTCCACCAAAATCATTCTTTTTGCTTCTAAAACAAAACATTCAAGACAACAGAAAGAGGCCAAAAGAAAAGTGTCACTTTTATTGATATTCAAGCATATGAAAGTGGTACAAAACGCTCTCTTATACAGTAAGATTGAGTGTTACAATTAAGGAGTACAAAGAAGTCCCTCTCTCTCAGAGGCCATACTCACTCCTTGAAACCGCATCTGATCCCAGGTGCACAATTGGAGCCGGTTGCACTTTGATGCGTGACGCCAACTTCGAAAGCGCCCTAGCTGACCAAGCCAAGAGCAATGGTGTTCTTGAGGTCCAGTGGCAATAGAAGGTCCTGCAACCCTTCGTTCAGGCGCGTCTCTTTCCCTAGTAGACTATCCAACAAACATGGAGTCACTCTTGGGGTGAGAGCAGAAGTTTCGGAGTCATCACAAAGGATGCCACCCTCCACTTAGTCCGGCGGTAGCAAAAAGTCCGGCAACTCTTCCTTCAAGAATTGATCCTCCCCAGCAGGAGACTCAACGGACTTTAACTGTCCTCGATGTCACTTCTGGGGTTTCATCACCATCCCTTTCCCCAGCAGGCCATCCAACGGAGTGTCCTTGATGTGACTTCTGGAGTGGGAGAGGAAGAGGATCTCATCCGCCGCCGCAACCGCCGGACCACCCTCGCGGGGTACTCAGCCTATCCGTCTCTTGCACCAGATCTGAAGAGACCTTGGCGAGGGTTGGGTCCTCGTCAGAGATGTAATATACTCTCTTATAGGTGACGAGGACCATAATATATTCTCTCATAGGTGAAGGTTGAACGAGTTCACCGACCGAAGTATTCTTCCAAGGGCCCAGCAAGCCTGCAAGGAACAAAAAGAGAGAATTAGAACAATCTGCAGCTTAGTGTAAACAGAGAAAAACTAAGTCAGCAGAGGCAAACGCGGGAATGATCCACGCAGTCAGCCAAATGCGGGAATGATCCATGCAGTCTACCAAGACGCAGGAATGACACGTGCAGCAAGCCAAACTGTTGCGTCAGCAGAGACAAATGCGAATCAAAACGCGGTCCCATTCTGTGCCTAGGTCAAAGAGCACAAACGCCGAAAAGGCACAGACGCCGAAAATTGCCATCTCCATGAACAGGAGTTGCAAGGTGCGGGTCTGAAACCTTTTTTGGAATTCGTCCAAGGCATTGGCCATGAAACGCGCTAAGGCATTGGCCATGAAACGCGCTAAGGCACAAGCCATAAAACGCGCCAACACCAAGGGCCAAAGATTCCTGCACGCGCGTCCGGAGAAGTTCAGGTCCATGGTACAAATTCCAGAAGGAGTGCACCAATGCAGACTTCATGAGGGGGTCCAGATGACATGAAGCCAAGGTACAGGCCATGGTGAATCTAAAATGTCATGGTGAAACGAACGGCATACCCGTGGAGACCTCCGTCAAGAGTTGTACTCTCTGCACCAGGACGCAAACGCGGTCACAGGGCAAAGAGGTGTTTTCTCCTAAAGAGACCAAACAGGGGCTTAAAAGCCCTGGGTCATCTTCAGAACCATCCTCATCCATGGAGACAATTGTCTGAGGAAGATGAAGGTTCTCAAAGCGCTCTCTCAAAAAAACAAAATAGTCCAAAGGCAGGATTGAAGGGAGAAAGGGTGCCCTATTTATAGGCAACTCCTGATAATAGCGATTAATGGCCCGTAATCTGAACCGCCGGCATTAATAACTGCACAACTGCCAAGATCCAATAAGGGCCGGACGCGTGTAACGCTGCTTCGAGAACCGCCGCTGGCGCTGATCTCCAACCGCCCGCACTGGTTTCTCATTTAAGAGAATCAATACTCAAGCCCAATCAGCAGCCGACGCGTGGACAACTGCTTCGGGAAACAAAGCGGAAAATCCGCATCTGACGTTTAAAGATCACACCAAATCCCTATGACAGGCTGTATGTAACGCCTGGGAGTTTACACCCAGATGCGGATTGAGGAACTATCCACACATCCGCGTCCCAGAAAGATGCCCGCGCGAGTCAAAGTCGCGTCCCCTCAGAGAGCACTTGATCCATTTTTGAATTAAGGGAAAGGCACAAGGCTGCGTCTCCCGCGTCTGCCTGATCCGCTTCCTTCTTTGCAGAAGCAGATCCGCGTTATTCAGAGCCGCGTCTCCCTGAATGAATGCCGCGTCTCATGAAACAATGATGGCCGCGTCTCCCTATGGATTGATGCTGCGTCTTGTCAAAAGGACTTAGTCCTGCCTAAGTCTCATGAACTAAGAACCGCGTCTCACCTTGTGATTGACGCTGCGTCTCACCCCAGGGACTGACAGCCGCGTCTTACTTTACGGATCAATGCCGCGTCTCATCTTTTGATTGACGCCGCATCTCATCAAGAAGACGCGTTCCGATTTGTGATTGACGCCGCGTCTCATCAAAAGGACTTAGTAGAATCTAAGTTCTTATGAAATGGTGACCGCGTCTCACTTTATGATTGACGCTGCGTCTCAGTAAAAGGACTTAGTAAAATCTAAGTTCCGGTAGACTGACGACCGCGTCTCACCCTGTGATCGCCGCTGTGTCTCGTCAAAAAGACTTGGTGAAATCTAAAGTCCCCATAGATTGATGCCACGTCTCATTCTACGGGATTAATGCCGCGTCTCGCCTAGCCCGCGTCTCATTAAAAGAACTTAGTCCTACCTAAGTTCAGTAATCACGACTAGTGATCAAGAGTTGGACTCATCCACAACAGGACAAAGAAATTGGGACAAAAGCTTTAAAGAAAACTTCTATTATATCAAAAAAATGATAGAAGTGGATACACTCATAAGAGTGTCCCTTTTCTTTACAAAAAAAAAAAGAGAAGGCTAAATGTCCTGGTTCACCAAGGAACGGATTTGTTCCCTAAGGCGGTGAATCTCATGCTGGCGCGTCCTCTCGGCCTCCATGATAGCCCGGTCCCGCAGCTCCGCCTCAGATAAGAAACTTCTGGCAGACAGTTGCATCCGCAGAGAGTCCACCCTGGAAGATTGCAGAGACAGACTCTCTTCAGCTCGCGCCGTAGCAGCCCGTTGCTCCTCAAGCTCCTTTTGAGGGAGACAAGTTTCTCCTCATTTAGCGCAAGAACAGCTTCCGCCTTGGCGATAATGTCCCGAGTTCTGAGGATGACTTGCTCCGTGCTCTGCACACTAAGCTCAGATTCCCTCGAATCTCCGGCTAATTTCTGAAATTTAGCCTTGGAACATTCAAGGTCGCGGATCTCGGCAGTGATTTGTGCCTCCACCTCTTGTCGCTCCCGTTCCTGAGCAGCTAGGAGTCTAGTCAGGATGGCCTGGGCCTCACCGGAAGAGCCAGCATCTTCCAAAAATTCCAGCTCCCGCAGGTTATCTCCAAGTTGCTCTACCACCCGCAGGCATGCCCTGGCAAGTGAAGGGCCTCCCGCCAATTCGACGCTCACGGCCATATTTTCAAGAAGCCTCTGGGCGAACTGGAAGGTGCTGTGTCCACGGAAGATGAGATCAATACATGATCCATCGAGGTGAAGAATTGTTGCACCATCTGACGTGCCAGCTCCCCCATGTCTTCACCGCCTAAGAAGCTTCCCGACCCTTTTTCTGTCACGGGATAAGGGATATAGGGCGGGTCTTCTCGCACAAGAGCCGTGCCAGCCGTCGAGGTGGCAAGAACAAGACTACCCACTGGCGCTTCCTGGAGCGCTGCCTCTGCAGGAGTTTCCACGACCAAGGAAGGAGCTGTAAGCACAACCACTTCAGAAACTTCCACCGAGGATTGAGCTGTGTGGCCTTCTGGAAGGGTGCTGATCGTCAGACTCCCCACCTGAGCCCCCTCAGTCAGAGCTGCCTTACTAGGTTCGAGGTCCAGAGGCGTCGAGTCCTGTAGAATGGGGTCTCCCCAGCTTCAGCAGTAGCCTTCCCACCGGCGGAGTGAGAGCCTCCTCAGCCTCAATGGTTGTTCCCCTCCTGGCAAAGGGGAAGGCTCCCCAACTTCAACAGCTACCCCCTCCGAGGTTATCTCAGCGGCCGAAGCCTCAATCCCCTTGGGCTGGGTCAACTCTGTTTCCATCGCCTCGACAGGCGAAGAAGTTATACCTTCAGCAGGGATTATAGCCGGCGGTAACGCAGTCGATGATTCACCCCCGTATATTTTCCCCTCCGAGATGCGTGAGAACTTACTCGGGTCAGGAAAAGCAGGTTCATGGCCGTAGTCGACTTTATCTTCAAAGTCGCTTTCCGTATCAGACGCGGAAGACGACAGTTCAACGCAAAGGTCCTCGGTGACCGGAGCCTTGCCACCAATCACCCCAGTGTGTAGGACTAGGGTCGATTATCCGAGCGCTGGAGATGAAGACACTAGGAGGCCCTGACCGCTGTGCCTTATCTCTCCCTTCACGAGCAGAAGAAGGCTCAGGCCGAGCTGAGAACCCTAGAATTTGGACATTCCCTCCCACGAGCTGTACTTCCTCGTCAGCTATAGTGAGTTTGTCAACCAATTCCCCCTCTCCCGCAATCTTACAGGTCCCTCTGTGCGACCTAGGAGCACGGATTAAACTGGGGAGATTTTTATCCTCTGGCGGTTCCTCAACCATGATAAAGAGGTCTTCAGGACAGTACTCAACTCCAGCAGAAATGCCTCCCGAGGGAGAGACTTCTGTTGCTAAATCCCTCCGAGCCCTCTTCGAAACAGGACCAGCAGTTGAGGTAGGACCCCGACGACGCCTACTCACCAATTCTTGAGCCTTGGTGTAGAAAGCCCCTCCTGTGGCCCTAGCTTGGTTCTACTCCGGGTTACTCGGAGCTCCTCTCTTGAGCCTCCTTCGGCTTCTCTCTGAGATGCTCTCTCCAGCTCTTTCTGGACCTTTAAATACTGGGTGATCATGTGCGAGCATTTGGCAGACTCCGACTGTGTTTTGAGATAGGCATTAATGCCCTCAATACCTGTATACCCAGGAGCAAAATCCGGTGACTGGTTTACCCGAGAATACCAGGTGCAGAAAGTGAAGCTGGTAAGGTTCTTCGGCTCCTCGACGGGCAAACGGAAAGTTGCCTCTGTCCCCCAGCCACGCTATAATACCAGGCTCGAGCACCTTCGCACAGATTCCCGTCAAAGGCAAGTTGTGTATTCGGATTGCCGACATAAAGCTGAACATAGCCAAACTGTCGGGCAAAACGACTTGGCATATACGGTTCGATAGTGCAGGAAGTCCCTTGGCGAAACAGCACATATCCTGGTCGTATATTGATCAACCACCGGAAGACTCCCGCAGACAGTTGGGTGAGGTCATCCCGACCTATAGAATCAGTGAATTGCTCACCAAAAGATGCACCAGGAATTCCAGGGAAGCAGCGGTTGAGCTGGTAATTGGCGGCATTTGAGAGACGTCTCCGAATATAATATATATAGGTGTCACTCCAATCCGAGTTTTCCAGCCGCCTCACAAAAGGGACAGGACTCGTACTCCCACGCACCGTTGTCATCAAAGAAGGGCAATGCATCACGTACCAGGCCATGAGATACGTGTAAGGCAACTCGATTCGGGGGTTGGGGCGCCTTGCCGTCGGGTTTCCCTCTGAGTCAACATACGGCTTGTCTTGAGAGTCGACAGTCCTTGGAGCCTCGCATAGTCTCTTGGCTAACGCCCACAACCCGCTTTGAATGCCAGCCGCCACGGCCGGAAGAAGGGCTATAGGACGGCCATGGGCCAGGAGCACTGCTGGATACACCACGTCGGCAATAATGACTTCATGTGGCCGTGTAGGTACCACGCAACGCTTCAACCACAGCATCAAGAAGCCCGCCAACAGCGCTCGACTAGAGATAGAAGCCCGGGCCCGGTAATGATAGCTTTCAAAAAGCGTATCAGGTTCGAAGCCGTCCTCGTTCGACCCAGTGGTATAAAAGCCCTCAGAAGCTTGTGCGACCATGTCATCAACTCCCTGTTCAGAGAGGGGAGCCAGTCGAGTTATCGAATGATCCTTCTTGCTGACATTGCTGAATAAGTAATTGGCCCAGGATAGATGCCTGACTCCATGCGTCCTCCAACCGATTACCTGACCACAAATATGGAAGTGGCACATCACTTCCCAATAGGTCTCGTACACCTCAGGGGAATCCTTCTTTATAAGGTCAAGCTCCCTAGCAGTCGGGATATATTCTTCATAAGGGAACTCCCCCATCACCAGCCCCGAGACCTCATGCAACTCATGCAGTGCAAGGCCCATTTCTCCAACCGGGGTAAAGAATGTCCCCGTCTGAGGCTTGTAGCGCTCCAAGATCCCGAAGAAGTTGTGAGAGCTCATTGGGATGCCCCATTGTACGGCCCTGACTGCTGAGTATAATCCCACGTGCTCAAGCAGATCTCCAAGATCGGAGAGGACAAAACCCACCATCCTGCCCCACCAAGAATTCTCCGTGGAGTGGACCCATCCTGGCAAATGGAACTTGGCCGGATAATCACCCTCTGCTTCTATGAACGAGTTGAGGAAGGTGGTGGCAAGCTGCGGGATCTCTCCGACTGGAAGCTCAGACTTGCGTGACCCAGGAAAACAAGCCGAGGACCGCCCGGTCATGGAAATCATGACGGTATACGTTCTGGGAGCTGAAATTCCCAAGGGTAATCTCAGAGATATCCCGGGACACGTCCCACTTCATCTTCCGAAGGACGGACAGATGTTGGAGATAAGACAACGGGAGCATCCTCTCCATGGCTGGAAGGAAGTATCTCTCTCCCTATCTGACGGAGCCACCTGTAATTCCCGTCATACATGGGGCTGCCACCGTCGCTGACATGATCTCCAAAGAAGAAAGCAGGCTTCTCCAGCTTGATGTGGGTATCCGTTGCGAAGACTGCATCGGTCATAAGCACCCGAGAAGTCCTCTCATTAACATGGGCAATCATTTCCCTGCGAACTGGCGACCTGTCAGCAGTCACAGGTATGGTCCTTCGCAGTGCAAAAGTCAGACGGTGGTCGGCACCACCCACGCGGCCGAAATGGTGCATCTTGGCAAGTGAACCTGAAACATGCGGCACTGCAAAAGAAAAAGGCACTGGTCAGATACTTTGCCAAAAATAAGGGAAGACGCTAAGTGTTCATAATTCAAAACGCAGCCGAGACATTGGACGCAGGGGTTATCATCCGCGTCCAGACCTGCGAACTTGCACCAAAACGCAGAAGAGATACTGGACGCAGGAATTTTTCGAATCCGCGTCCAGACCTGCAAAGCTGCGTTCTACAAACCAAGACTTATGAAAATTCGAAGTACTTGGACTCAAACGCCAGATTCTACAAAATCGGCGGTTGAAGACACAGAACGCAAGGATCAAATCCGCGTTCTGCAAACCAAGACTTGTGAAATTTCAAAGTGCTTGGACTCGGACGCCAGCGCCTGATGGCACAAAACGCGGCACAGAACGCATGGATCAAATCCGCGTTCTACAAATCGCGTCCAAAGACCTTCACAATTAGAAATATTCTAAGTGAAGGACCCAGAGTGCAGAGTTCACCAGCGTCGGATCATCAGGCCCGTGCCCGGTTATCATCTCAAGGACAGCGTCCGAGAATCAAACACGATCTTGTGTTAAAGGTCCTTAGGGTTCTATGAACATGTTTTAATGGCGGAACCCACACCGAAGGTGCATTTTTACCTCGGAAAACACCCTCCTGCGCAGAGGAAAGCATCTCTCTCAGCCTCGGCGACGGTCGCCCTTGAGGTCGATGCAGTCGGTTTCGTCTTGGAGCCATTGAAAATCAAGAAATCCGAGCGAGGAGATGAATAGTTGAACAAGAGAAGGAAGTTCTTTTTCTCAAAGAATGCGTTCGTTCGGAGAAGAAGATACATCTCTCCAACTGTTGCCTTTTATAGGCACGGAGATTCGCGAAGATACGCAGCGTTTGGCCCAATAAACGCTGCAGCGAATCGCTGCCTGACGCGTGGAGCCAAATCATTGTTTGAACAGGGAAGATCATGCGTCGCGACCCCGCCACAAGTCAGAAGTTGACACGTGGAGCAGTTCACTTAATGAACCGGGAGATCCGCGCGCCAAAAGGCGAAATCTCGCCTTTTCCCCAGGCCAGCTGGCGGCATAATCATGACATGGCACAGGCGCACGCCCCAAAGTACGCGGCTCTTCGGTGGACATGCCCCGTCAGCGTCAGCATAAATGCACCCAGAAAATCGCGTCTGCCTTATGAAGATCGGTCGCGTTCTCATCGCCAAAAGGTCGCGTCTCGCTAAGAAGTCGCGTCTTTAAAGCAGTCTCTGCTTTTTCAAGGAACCTGCGTCCAGTCTCCTGCTTCTGCAAAGTCAGTTCAACAGTACACTGACGCAAACAGACAACCAACCACTTCCGGCCAAAAGCGCACCCGTGACAGACTAAAAGCAATCGGGGAGGTCTAGACTGTGTATCTAGACACTCAAACACGATCAACTCTGACGGCTTCAAAGAGTTCAACAGTACACTCACGAAGACCAATTCCAGATAAGATCAAACCGAAGCATCAACAGTCCAGTCATAAAGGCGAACACGGCTAAGATCCAAAGTATTTCGAAATCCGTCCCATTCAACTGCGGAATATCAGAAACTTTGGAGGGGGTTCTGTAGGCTGTCTAAAAATGACTAACAGACCAGCCATTAAGGAAGCAGAGTCTCAACCTCTAGACGCGAGGAATCGATGCTCGCGTCTCAGCATTAAGACGCGTTGGCTCTACACCCGCGTCTCAACGTTCAGACGCGTCGGCCCGAAGCCCGCGTCTCAGCATCCAGGCGCATCGGCCCGACGCCCTCGCCTCAGCATCCAGACGTGAAGGCCCGAAACCCGCGTCTCAAGGCGCGTTTGGCTCGACGCCCGCGTCTCAAACTTCAAGGCGCGTTTGGCCCAACGCCCGCGTCTCAGTTGCAACTGCCCTGATTGCGGGGCCAGTCACCGCGCATGTAGCGGGTAGTGGCCCCTCATTCGGGAGCGTTTTCAGGAGGCACCTTCACCCCCTGAGATCCCTATAAATAGCTTGTTTGCTATGAAGAGAGGATCGGAGTTTTTGGGGAGAAGGGAGAGAACCTTGAGAAGATCGAAGCTTGGGCTGAAGATTGGAGTTTGAAGAGAGAGAGCTTTGAGATAAGGCATCATCAAAAATCGATCGAATCCAGGCAGGAGGATCATCAAGAGAGAAGCACGACTCTTCAGCGAGCTTAATGAGTACTAGCTGCTCTTCGCCTACCTCCTCTTTGAGAGTTTTGGTAGACGGAGCTGAGTTACTCTTTCTACCGACCGAAGAGAAGACCCCCGACGGTCCAGGACGGTCATCTGGTCAACGGAGAACAAGATTCACTCTCCATCGCCACACGAAGAACCAGCATTAAACAAAGGGAAGATTCAGACATCCTCCCTCCCTTGTAACTGGAAAAGAAGGAAGAGTAGTTCTTTTGGTCGTAATCGTTTCGCTTGAATCAAGGAAATCTTTTACAGCTAAAACCACTTTCTCCGACCACCAAGTTTTCCGGCCCCTACAATATGTATATGTCAATTTTGTCAAAACTTTAAGGTATACATGTATACCCTTGAGTCACTTACTTTATTATGCAAAATTCTATTATGGACTCATTCGTGTTTAGGATATGTATGTATACTTCTAGTTTAGACAAAACATACATATATCTTGAAGCCTATTTAGTTTGATGATTTTTCATTTTGAGAAGGAATTTCATATGTGCCCAAAATGCCCTATTTTCATGATTTGTTGATTACATGACTTTTTACACTCTATGTTTGGTGTTTACTTATGATTTTTTATTTCATGAGGTTATATGAGCTTTATTGATATGTGAGTATTGATGATCGTGTGATTTTCATGTTTTCATGGATATATTCTTGGTTTATTCTTTGCTTGAAGGACTTCATACTAGTTTTCAAGATTATCATAAAACTAGTTGTGTATTTCTTCATTTTGGTAGAGTTTTAAAACATGTTAAAATTACTATTTTGAAAACCCTTACCATAAAAGGGTGACTGGATGGGCGACCATACCTTGTATGCTCAATTGAAAATATTTTTAACATGTGCATGAATAGGGAGGTAGTATGAGTTATACACTTGATTCTCAATATATTTTCAATTGGTATCCCAATTGATATTTTATATACAAATATTTGTATACTCATATTTGTATTTTCTAAATATGTATGCTTCAAATTTTAAATAGTATCAATTTTGATTGGTATTTGCATTTTCATACATATATATATGTGATTTGATTGTGCTTACTGTATCTTTACATCTTAAAGCACAAATTATGTTTATGCTAAGCTTGATTTAGTCCTTAATGTCAATTATTTTTCAATTAGTATATTATACAAGTTTATGCATTATTTTTATTAGTATTTCATAAAGGGGAGAAATATTTGTGTTTTAACTTTGAAATCGATTCCATTTTCAATTGGTATCTTACTACCATTCTTTATGATGAAAAATACTTTGATTTGGTATATGCTAACTTTTTCAATATTGGTACCAATAAATCTTAAATTGGTATTATTTTCAATTGGTATCTTTATTGCAAAATGATTTGTATTCCAAAAAAATATTATTTGTATTTCAATGGTTTTTACTTCCAATTGGTATCAAAATTTACAATATATATATATATATATATATATATATATATATATATATATATATATATATATATATATTTCAATTGGTATCAAAAAACATACAATGTTTCATTTTCTATTGGTATAAAAAATTTATAAGATATTTTCAATTGGTATTTTTGTGTATCTTAAAATTTTGTTTATTTTAAATTGGTATTATAAATTGATATCAAAATGTTTCGATATATACCTTTATCATAAATTGGTATATTTTTCAATTGGTATCATAATGTTTAGATATGTATTGCTCATATGCAAGGGAAGCTTAACATCTTCTCTATATATAGGTCCATATTGAGTGTATTTCATATTGAAGTGATTGACCTCTCTTTGGTATGTAATACACGTGTGTAGGGGAGCTTCACATCTCCTTTTATATATTGTATATTATGTATTATGTGATTAGGGTTTAGTCATCTCTTTTCCATGTAATGCATGTATGCAGGGGGAGTTAACTTTACGTCTCTCTCTTCATGAATATATATCGCATATATATCTTTATTGTTTGATTTGTTTTCGCCCCTTTGTTGATGATTTGACAAAAAGGGGACAGAAATTTTAGAGTTTTATATATGCATGTTTATGCATGTTTATTTCATTCCTTGTTTTATACAAAAAGGGAGACAAGAATTTTGAGAGTCCTATATATGCATGTTTATTTTCTTGTTTAATGCATATATGTGTTGTTTGGTTTACGCATTTATTGAATCTCTTTATTGTTTATTGCTATGCATGAGTTAAGGGGGAGCTTCTATGAAGCTTAACTTTAATACATACATATATAACTCCATAAGTTTTGTCATCATCAAAAAGGGGGGAGACTGTTGGCCCAGAGGCCCATCACTCTAGTTTTGATGATGATTAACTCATGTAGTTATAGTTTACTAATAATCTTGTGTTTAAATAGTTTTAGTGATTGACCAAGATTTTAGTAAGTGTTTAGCTTCAACAAAGGTGTTTTGGAGCTTTCACATGAAAATTCAAAAGCTCGCGCGTCAAGATCGCATCTAGCACTCGGTTGAGTGAAGCTCGTTGATCGTGTTTGGATCGAGTCAGCTCGGAGACAAGAAGACTTCGGTTTGTATTTAGTTTATTATGTTTAGATCTTGTGTAAAGATTAGATAGTATTGATATGCTCAAGTTCACATACACACAAGTTTAAAGTTTATTTGTTTTGGTTTTCGGCTTAACCGAATTTTGGATTTCATGTCAAAAATATAGACATATATATCTTATATGCATATTGGATTCCATCCATATACAATATGCTTCAAATTTGTTTCAACATCATATTTTTGTATTTACATGAGTTTTCGAGAAACGGATTTCCATTTCAAAAATTCAAGTTTTGAAAAATACCAATTTGTGTTTAAGCTTATTTTCAATATCACAAAAATAGTTCAAATTGCTTATAATATGTGTTGAATTTTGGTCACACATATTTGTTATTCAAAGATCTAATAAGAACTTATTTTTGTGGAATTTATGTGATTTTATGGGATTTAATTGAAGTTAAAAAGATCAAGTTTTTAATCCCAAAAAATATGTGACCTGGCCTTCTGTCGGTCACCCGGACGGTCAACCGCGGCAGAAGTCGGTCGACCGATGTCCACAAACGCGCACAAGCCATTTGGTTGGAAGGCCGGTCGACCGCCGAGAGCTCTGCTCTCTGGATCCGGCCCCGGTCGACCGGGCGATCGACCGGCAGAGAGCTATGCTCTCTGTATCCACGCCTCGGTCGATCGGCCGGTCGACTGATGGCACAACGGTCAGAATCTGACCATTGGCCGGTCGATCGGGCGGGTCGACCGACAGCAGAATTTTTCTGCTGTCTTAGCCCAACGGCTAGTTTTTGGAATGGGCTATATATACCCATCCCTTTGGGCTGTTTGATGAAGAATTTCAAGAAATTTTTTTTTCATCTTCTTAAGTATTTTAGCAACAAGCTTTCAAGAGTTTTTGGGCTTAGAGATTTTATCTTTATTTATTTTCAAGGGTTGGAAAATTCAAAGAAAAATAGAGTATTTGGGATATTGGGTTTGATCTTCATTTCTATCTTTATCTAGCTTTTTTCTCAAGTATTTTTCTTTGTGTTTTGATTTCCAAACACTTTGTTTTTCTCACACTTGAGCTATCTATCTATCCTATCTATTAGGATCCTGTTTTGGTGAGAAAATTAATTTGTGATTTGTTGAGACCACCAAGTGTTATAACCATCTTTTATTAGTGTTTGTGATATCCCTCTTGTGTAGAGGTGATTATGGAGGTTGTGTTAGTATCCCTCTAAGCGTAGAGGTGATTGAGGTTGTTGTTTTGGCTTTGTGCTTTGTCTCTCTAGTGAGAGGTGATTGTGTTGGCTTTGTGCCTATCCCTCTATTGAGAAGTTGATCTTGTGCGACCTTGTGTCTTGCCTCTTATGTAGAGGTTGTTGTTTGAGAGAGGAGTTGTATACTCTAAAATTGTATTACCCAAATCCTCAATGGAGGTTCCCTGTGTGGGAAGTCCTGTGTGGACGATATAGTGGAAATCCTTCTGTGTGAAGGCGAGGACGTAGAACAGTGGCTCGAACCTCAAAACATATCTTGTTGTTTGCGATTGATCCACTATCTCTAAACTCTCTCTCTTTTAATCCTTGCATTATTTCATAATGTTCATTCATACATATATGCTTGGTATTGTTTGTGCGTGCCCATACTTGTATTGAACAAAGAGGCTTCAAATAACACCTCAACTCTTATTTAGAGGAATTTAGAGGAGTTAGTCCAGAGCCCTTCACCGGAAATTCGGCTACACTCTTTAGTTACATTAACAGTCTATTCCAGTGATCCTTGCAAGATCATTAGAGTCCACTCATTCTCTAGTAGTTTTTTGGCCATTAGGTGTCTCCAAGGCATGATGTCTCAAACTGCAAGTTGCTTCCCTTGATCGAGCATGAATGAGACTTTCAGTTGCATCAATCTTCGTCTTCTGTTCGTAAAGATCCTCATTAGATGATTCGACTGGTAGTCCTTTGTAGAGAGGATCAAAATCTGAAAGTTCACCTAGAAGGGGTTGAAATAGGTGAAATGCTAATCAAATGCAGAAATGTAACAATTAAAATGAAAAATGAAAACAATCAACTCAAAACAAGAAGTGAAATGCTAAACCAACACCACAGAATCCACTTTACTGCCTCCCAATGACCCCTACGGGACCGTCCATATATCTGCTAACCATTGAGATAGCATGTGACAAATCGGGCTATGTACACACCATTGTAAATATTAAAATACCAACTGTGCTAGCATAAACTATGTGAGTCAATACTCACACTCTACAATAGAAGTAGGAGACATAGTAATTTTTAGTTTGAAATGAGGAGTAATGATGTACTTACAGACTTCATATCGCTGTTGATGTTGAATTTCTGCAGTGCCTTCTTCAAATACTCCTTTTGTGTCAAGCTAACCTTGCAACTTTCCCTGTCTCGC
Organism: Agave tequilana; assembly: GCA_038442645.1. Classification (NCBI taxonomy): domain Eukaryota; kingdom Viridiplantae; phylum Streptophyta; class Magnoliopsida; order Asparagales; family Asparagaceae; genus Agave; species Agave tequilana. The sequence continues at coordinate 71,553 of JAVJIF010029160.1, read as the reverse complement.
ACAATCTCTATGCCTAGCAGTTTTATTGTTTCACCTAGATCCCTAATCTCAAATTCAAAAGACGAGTCCTTCAATTTATCAATTGTAGATATGCTCATGGAAGCAATGAGTACATCTTCTACATACAACAATAGATAAATGTATTGTCCACCCAGTAGCTTGTTGTCATACACACTGATCAGGCGGAACCAGTACTTGAAGATGAGTATTTTATGAAATCAGTGTAATTGTGCGTGTGCTAATGTTCCCTCGATACTTTTGTTATAGCATTGGCTCAACGAGTCGAATCCACAGGGATGGGAGATGATAGAAGCATTAACAGTTTATGTTCATGTGTTATGTTAACAATTTCTTGTTTGTTTAAAGAATGAGAAAAAAAAAAAGAAAAGAAATCCAGACATGATAGGTGGAGAAGGCGATAAAATTAGCGATGTGAAAACTATGGAGAAGTAGTTGTGAATCAGTAAACAAAACAAGAAAAATAGAAATGAAATAGAAAGTGGAGTGATTTGAAATGAAACTAAGTGGTGAACAAAGAAGATGGTGGAAACACTGATAGAAAAATGATAAAAATATTTTGGAAATAGTTTTTAAAACAAAGTAAAAAAGAAAGGAGAAAATGATAAAAGAAAACTCATGGCTACTAACTACTAATTGATCCACTAACCATACTAATCTCTTAGTGATAGTTGCCTCACATAAATCCTTGGCCATCACTAATCCTTGGCTTTAAGAGACTATACAAACATGGTACATAAGATTGTTCATCAACATCAAAACACATCCATTCCACACAATAAGTTGAAAGCTACTATTAGATCATCAAAATCAATTACAGATGAGTATGAAATAAAGAAGACATTGCAACTTAGCTTGTTAGTGGTTAGATGTTAGAATGTTAGAATCTATCATCATGAGTCATCAATGGCTCTTGCAAGAGTAAGACCTTGTAGAGGCTATTAAATTCATGTGGATTATCAAGTAAGTGGTTAGTAAGTTAGTAGTTAGTAGTTAGATTGTCATGAGAAAAAAAACTAGCTAAGGATCATGTAGAAGATGAGAAAGATTACAATGGAGAATAAATGAGACACATTTACTTAGATTGTCACCATCTATTACATCAATATCTCTCGTCTCTCTCTAAATTAACTCTGCCCTGTAGGATCTAAAAATTATGTCAACACAAATCTAAAAAAAAGATGATTAGCGTTAAATATAAACTTGCATAAAAGGAAATTAAATCATAGAAAGTAAATCAAACGCAAACACAAGTAATTTATCCTGGTTCGGTCCTCTTGACCAACATCCAGTCCCCAAGCCACCCGCTTAAGCTTTTCCTTTAACCTTTGATTTTGTACACCCAAAATCAACACCTTGTACACCACTTGACAAATCTGCTTTGCCAAATCCGTACAACTCTTCTTACACCAAGAAGACAACAACACCTTGTACAACTTCTCTTCAACCCGAAGACGCACTTGTACAATCTTTCTCTTTGAGTAATTACTATCAATCCTATAAGCCTTGAATCTATATGTGATCATAAACAAGGACTTTTATAGGTGGACTCTCAGAATTCTTCACTAAAGGATTAGAATTTGTGTGAAGAATAGAAAGTGAAAATAGTTTTCTAAAAAATAGATTTTTGAACAGAGTTTTTGGGCAGAAAACTATTGATATGAATTGGTGATTTAGCCTAGGACAACATCCCTATTTATAGGTGAAATCTGTGGTCAGTTAGGGTAGTTATCAGGACAAATTTGAATATTAAAACGTTAGATAAAATGTCAGAATTTAATAACTGTACAATAGTTACAAACTGCTATAAGTCGACTAGGGTTGAGGGTTAGTTGACTAGTATAGGCATATTTGACTGGGTTAGTCGACTAATAAAGAAAGCAAGTCGACTACATCAAGACTGATACAGATATGCAAATCTCTGAAAACTGCTATTAATCGACCAGCAAAGAACTATTAGTCGACTATAACATGTATAAGTCGACTAATAAAGTTGATAAGTCGACTAACAATCCTAATTCTACTAATAAAAGGGTCAAGTCTACTAATAGCAAGGGTCAAGTCAATTAATAGGACTATTTTGTGTGTGATCAAGGCTTTTAACAAATATCTAAAAAATACACAAAAATAGTTCAAATTACATTTGTTATCATCAAAATAAGTTCCAACAAGCCCTACTACATGAATCTAAAAAGAAAACAAAATACAAAAGAAAGAAGAAGAACACCACACTAACCTATACTAATTGAGAGAAAACACTAGCATACAGCTATCTCTACTTGTTTCTAGCCCAACCTTACAGTATTTATAGGGAGAAGAAGCATCTGGAAGACGAGACGAAGTCACGCGTCGAAGATCGACACGTGGGCCCATCAAAATATGACGTTTGCTTGGCAATCCGTGGCAAAATTTGGGCCAATTGCCCTGAATTTTGGTCACGTGATTTATATGGCTTCTAGCACCTTCTGTATGTATTTGGTTTTGTAATATTTGGACGTATATTTCTCTAGATACAACTTCAAATACGAGAATCCAAAATGTTCTTCTAAAAGCTCTTTAGCTTGGCATCCAAGAAATTCAAATTATTACCTAAATTGGTATAATTAAGCTTTTATTACTCATTTGCCCTTGAGCTTTTGATTCTCTGCAAAGTAGACCAAAACACGGGTAAGAAGTGTTATTTTTATCATAAATTAGTAGAAAAATGCGAAATAAAAGTGCAGTTTTGTAGCTAATCACACCCCCACACTTATCTTTTGCTCGTCCCGTGCAAAACAAAAAAAAGAAAAACTAAACTCTGTTATTACACCACTTTCGCAGGTGGCGCGATTGCACTGAGGATGTGCAACAAGCCGTTAAACCTCTAGGTTTCTCCTAGAGATTTTTGTCTCCTGAGGATTTTCAGCGGATTGCACCCACAAAATTCATAAAGAAAGAAGTCAAATGTTAGTGTTTTAAAAACGCATCTTGAAAGAGAGACAAGTTTATGAAATATTTTTGCAAAAATTTAAGCGATCTAAGATCATATGTCCACCAAAAATTATTCTTCTTTAAACTTAGTCTATATGTAAGATCTTATCTTCAATTAAGGTAAGAATTCAAAATTAGATTGAATATTTTATCCTTCATAAAACCTAGATAATATGAATTTTGTGATAGTGAAGATTTCTAGAATTTCAACTCTAACCATCAAACCATTTATTAATATATATATATATATATATATATATATATATATATATATATATATATATATATATATATATATATATATATTCTTCTCTTATTTTCTTAGACTTTCTAATTTACTCGGATAGTGAGCTTTTAACCGATAACTCCCAGACCAGATGGTCTTAGGGAACCAGATAAGAAAACCGTGGGTTTTAAGGACTTGAGTAAACAAGGCAACAAAACTAAGGGGATTATTTATTTCTTTTGACCACTGTTAGGTGTTAATAATCATGCTTCTTAATGCATAGTTATCCAGCTTAATAAGTGATTTTTTTTTCATATATACCATATATTTTTTCTTTTTATTTGCTCTATGGCATTTGATGTCTTTGTTTCCATCCCAAAAATTGTGTAAGTGTGAAGTGCATACTCTCTAAGGCAAAAAATTCAAGATAAAATTATCTCTCCAATTTCTCTTACTTAACCTATAATTTTAAACAAGATTCATTATTTCGACTAGGTTTAAGATGTCATAATTAAGATTTCCTTATCTAAGATCATCTTAATTTTTTAAAAATAGATCAAAACTTTGTCTCTTGTTTCAAAAAGTTTTAAAAAGAAGGGAAAATTCTATGCAAAAGGAAAAATCCTAAAAATCTACTAAAAAAAGTGAAAAGAAAGAAAATCTAAAAACTCTATGTTAGTAAATCCTCCCCCACACTTATCTCATGTATTGTCCTCAATGCATCGTGAATATATGTTATGCATGAAACAAATAGAAAGGGAAGAAAAAATCACCTCAAGATAGTGGTTCCGGTGGTAGTCTGATTTGTTCACGAAATGCGGCCCAATCCAATTTGCATGGAGTTCGCAGGAACCCACCAATAACCTCAATAATACAACCCACTAATATGATGTATATATGAATGATTTTATTATGAATTTTATCCCATCTAGTTTTCAAATTTTCAAACTAATTTCAGAGTCATTATTTTCAACATCTTTGTCCCAATATAGAGTATGAAAAGATGGAATGATTGATTGAAATCAGGAAGGCCATGAACTACAATCAACTTAGGAAATTGACTGAAATCAAGTAAAGATTCAGGAGTGAAAATTTATTTAGAAAGTGGGTCCAAATCAAGAAGTTAAAACTCAACTCCACATTCATTTTCTCACAACAGAATGTGACGTTCTAAGGTTGATGATTCAAGTTCAAGAATAATAGGTATGTGAATCAAAACTGACTCTAAAATATTGTTCAAATCGGGTAGAAAAATAGGTGTCAATATTGATTTAGAAATTTGAACTGGATCACAAATTTGAGGATTGAAGTCACATTCTTGTCTGAGTTCAATTTCATAAAAATGAGAACTTGCCAATTTATCAATGAACTTTCAAAAGTATGGTATTGGTCAAGTTCAATATGTTGATCTAGAAAGATTAGTGATTCAATTTCATGATGAATAGGCAAAGGATCCAAAACTGACTCAGGAAAAGGAATGAAATCAGGTAAAGACACTGGAGTCAATATTGAATCAAGAATGGAATTGAATTGCCAAGTTGAGGTTCCAGATCACATTCATTCTCAAGTTTAATCTCAAGAAAGTGATAACTTGCCAACATGTCATGTGGTTCTCAAGAATTTAAGTGGTCAATTTAAAATGGGTGTACTGAAAATGAATCTTGGTTTCTAAAACTACATAATTCTTTGGCTCTAACAGAATGGTTAGCGACATTAGGGATGGTCAAAGGGTGACAATGGAGAGTCTTGGCCATTATATCTATGTCATGATTATGAGCGATTTGAGCCTGAGTCATGACTTCAAGCAGCGTTTTATAGTCGATTGGTTCATAGTTTTGTTGCGATTGGGCTTGAAAAGTTGAAGATTTGTTTTGAAAATTGTAGTGTAATCGTGAGTCCATCAGATTTTGTGATTGGTGGTTGAACTTACGCATACACTTTTCCAAGATTAATAGTTTTTTATTTGAACTGACGATGAGTATGAATCATTATTTCTAAAACAACAAGAGTCCTAGGTCAAATCAAAAGAGTTAGAGATATCTGAATTGTTCAAAGGTTGATAAGAGAGAGTTTTCTCATTCCTATAAATGCTGACCAATTAACTGAATTATGTTTCTAACCTATTGATGACTGGGCAGAAGATTTTTAAAATTGTCGCGTGGACTCCTGCAAGATTTTTATACACTTTTCTAAATATGATTTTTCTTTAAGTGGTTGTTCTAGAAAGGGAGTGTGGAAATCTTGGCTTTGAAAAATTTGTGAAGAGTGTGAGTCTAACATGTTTTGAGATTGAAGCTCAGACTCGCGCAAGCATTTCATACTCGTTCCCATGGCAGATGGTTGTTCATTTTGAATAGGTGGAACTGAGTATGAATCTTGAAAATATTGTGAAATTGGTGAATTGAGCTTCTTTTGTTAGGATTCAAGCATGGATTGTACAACTTTTATACTTTTTCTAATTTGAATTTTGATCGGTCGCTGATACTGCACATTCATTATCACATTCTCATATTTATTATATAATAAACTTTGCTTTTAATCCTAATTATTGTCTAATTTATATGTAGGCCCATTACTAAAGGAAAGGAAAGAGAAACGAGCCCAAAAGCCCATCAAAATTCTGATTTAATTTAGAATTAATTTGAAATTAGAAAATCAGGGCAGATCTTGGCCAATCAAAGAAGTTAAAAATCGGTTAAAATAAATCTTCCCAAATCAATTGATTAAAGCCAGAGATCAAAGGCCGTTTTGTCAAATGCAGGAGCTGAAACGGGAAATCCAAAACCAGATAAGGGGATATCACCAAACGAGGAGCTGTAACCCTCTGGGTATGGCCACCTGCCATACCCAGGTCACGAAAACGTTGCAAAATCCGCATTTTTCCTGCTTTGTTAGAGAGGTTGGGGGAGGTTTGCTCCCCCTATCTTCGTACGCTCCTTCCCGTTGGGTGTTGCCTATAAATACTGAGTTTTTCAGAGACCACACGGAGCGACCAAGAAGAGAGTAGAATTTAGACTATTCTGTAGTTTGTAATTTAGGTTTTTAGTTTTCTTTTATGTAATTTTTATTTTCTTTATGTAACTGAAAGGAGAGGAGACTTTCATGGAGGAATGAGAACAAGCTTGTACTGAGGTGACACCGATGTAAGTAATCTTTTCATTCATTGTTATTTCAATCGAATCGAAGTTTTCTTTTTTTTTTCTATTCTTGTTTTTGTTTGCTTTCATCTTCTGTGTTTGTGGATCCAAATGAATCTGATAGCTTCAAAGTTGCCTTACCCTTGCAAGTGTCGTTGATGGCTTATGGTGATGGTATCCATTTCTATGGTAGTGTAGCTTGTCCCTTCACTTCATAGTGTAAATCGGGAATGGGGAAGATCCTATTTGTCATACTTCGCTCGCCTTCAAACAAAGGTACATCATCGATACGGAAGCAGGCGCCGAAGAGGTAAGTAAGTTTTTTTTAGGTTTTAGTTTTTTTCCTTTTAATTCTTTAGTTTAGATCACCAACACTATCAACACCCAACCCTTTTATTACTCTTTTCAATTTCTTTGTATATATCCATTTTCTATTTTTTTCACCTTTCTCAATCTACCACTTTCTTCCTAACTTAACTTTAACCTATTTTTTCTTTTATTTTAAAGAACTAAAAGAAGATCTTTAACCATTGAATGTAACTTAAAAGAGAACTTGCTAAAAGAGCTTCCATCGCTAGTCCCTCCTTGTGGATCACGACCCGCATAGCCACTTACAATTGCGGTAGTATTGAGTACTTGCACTCTTTATTCTAAGTTCTGAAATTTTGTATAAGTGTGCAGGTTGGAACTCAATAAAATTTTGGCGTTATTGCTGGGGATTTTTTCTTTTTGTTTGTTTATTTGTTTGTTTCTCTTTGTTTGATTTTTATAATTCTTGTTTGATATGGCTTATAACAACAATTCTTCTAATTTTAATGGTAATCCATAGTTCACCCCATTTGACTCGGATAATTCCAACCAGATTTTTTACAATATGAACCAACCAAATACACCGGGTTGGACTTATCCAAATCAATATAGCCCATGCCTCCAATCTTATGACCAAAATTTACAAAATAATTCTAACTCTTCACAGAGTCAATGGGGATTCACCTCCCGCGAGTCTAATTTTCAACCAACTTGTCCTCCTTATCCACCTTGTCCACAATTTTCATAATATTCATTCCCTAATTTTGCTTCCTATACTCCTTTTCTAGACCAACCCATTGAAGAAAAATCCGAGCAAGAAAAGATTATAGAAGCCATGCAGGAGACGAACGAAAATTTCAAGCCTCCCCAATTCTATAATATTTCCAAGATTCATACTCAGTTCCACCAGTTCAAAATAGGAAACCATCAATCTTGAAAATGAGTATGCGTGAGTCCAAGCAACAATCACAAAATCTGATGGACTCACGATTTCACCACAAATTCTAAAATAAAAACTTCATTTTTCCAAGTCCAATCGCAACAAAATAAAGAACCAAACGACTATGAAAAGTTGCTTGAAGCCATGACTCAGGCTCAAATCACTCATAATCATGACATAGATATGATGGTTAAAACTCTCCATTTTCACCCTTTGACCATTCCTGATGTTGCTAACCATTTTGTTAGAGACAAAGAATCATCTTGTTTTGGAAAACAAGATTCCATTTCAGTACACCCATTTTAACTTGCCCAAACTCTAAAATTTGAAAACTAAATTGACATTTTGACAAGTTATCCCATTCCTAAAATTGAACTTGAGAATGAATATGATCCTGAACCTCAACGTGGTAATTCAATTCTACTTCCTGATTCAATAATGACTCCGGTGTCTTCACCTGATTTCAATCCTTCTCCAGAGTCCGCATTGGATCCTGTGCCTGTCCATTGGGAAATTGAATCACCAATCTTTTATGATCATCATAATGAACTTGACCAATTTTATACTTTTGAAAGTCTTATTGATAAATTGGCAAGTTCTCATTTTTACGAAATTGAACTCATTGAGGAATGTGACCTTCAGTCTCAAATTTGTGATCCAGTTCAAATTTCTGAATCAATATTGACTCCTGTTTTGCTACCTGATTTGAGCAATATTTTAGAGTCAGTTTTGATTCCCATACCTATCATTCTTGAACTTGAATCACCAATCTTAGAAAGTCATATTCCATTGTGGGAAAATAAATATGGACTTAAGTTTCAACTTTTTGAATTGGACCCACTTCCTAAACAAATTTTGACTCCTGATCCTTTACTTGACTTCTGTCATGTTCCAGAGTCGATTGTAGTTCATGCCCTCCTGATTCCAGATCAGTCATTCCATCTTTTCATACTCCATTTTGGGAGAGAGGTGTTGATAATAATGACTCTGAAATTAGTTTGAAATTTTGGAAATTAATGGGGAAAAATTCTTAATAAAAATCATTCATATATACATCATTTTAGTGAGTTATAATAGAGAGGTTTCTGGTGGGTTCCTCCGAACTTTACGCAAATTAGATTGGGCTGCATTTCGTGGATCAATCAGACCAACACTGGAACCACCACCTTAAGGTAATATTTTTCTTTCCTTTCTTCTTTTTCATGCATCTATGCATTAATTCACACATTGAGAACAATGATGAGATAGGTGTGGGGGAGGGTTCTAATATAACTTAGGTTTTCTTTTTATTATTAAAAAAAATTTATTATTAACATTTTCTTTACTTTTAAAAACCTTTTTGAAAATAGAAATAATATTTTGACATATTTTTTGTAAGAAATTAAGTCAATTTTAAGTAATAGGAGAATCATAATTAGTATTTCTTATACTTGGTCAAAATAAGATTATTTGTTCGATTTCTAAGGTTAGAAAAAAAATTTATGAAAGTAATTTAGTCTTTATCTTCACACTGATAATATATGCATGCTTTATACACTTACACACTTAGGGTTCAAAGTAAAGAGTCTTATGCCTTAGTTTAAAAAAAAAAAAGAAAAAAAAACACACACACAAAACACACATATATATATAAATCCTCTGTTAAGCTGGGTATTTGTGCCTCATAAAGTATAAGTATTCACACCTAAAGGCGGTTCATATAATAAAATCCTTAGTTTTGTGGCCTTATTTGCTCAGTCCTTAAGTCCTTGGGGTGTCTTCTCACCCGATGCCCTAAGACGTTTGGTTTGAGAGTCATTGATTAAAGGCTCGTTACATGGGCATATTAGAAAGCCTAATAGAACTAAGGAATATTACCACCAAAAATAAAATAAATAGATAAATAAATAAGGCATAAGAGTTAGAGTTAAAGAACCATTAGCCAAAATTTCACGATCACGAAGGTGCAATGACTTAGGGTAAAGTAATAGATTAGATGAGAAATACAATTGGACTCTTACTTTGATTGATAACAAATTTTTGAATAAAGACTAAGTTTAGGAATGAAAATTTTGGTTTTCCTATAACTTATAGATTACTTAATTCTTACAACAATATTTCACATATTTTTCTCTTTCAAAATGTGTTTTCAAAATACTAACATTTTTCTCTTCCTTTATGGATTTTGCGGGTACAATCCACTGAAAACCCTCATGAGACAAAACTTGTCCTCTAAGGAAATCAAGAGGTTTAATGGCTTATTGCACATGCTCAGTGTAATCGCGTGACCTGCGAAAGTGGCCCAATAATTTTTAGTTTAGTTTTGTTGTTTTGCTCGAGGATGAGCAAAAGATAGATATGAGGGTGTGATCGGTCGTTGATATTGCACATTCGTTGTCACATTCTCAAACTTATTATATAATAAACTCGACTTTTAATCCTAATTATTGTCTAATTTATATGTAGTCCCATTGCTAAAGGAAAGGAAAGATAAACGAGCCCAAAAGCTAATCGGCCAGGTAGGGGTAAAGTAAGGTGGGAGGTATCCGTGCGTAAGCAACAAGCCTTAATTACACCAAACCACAATATCTTCGAGGTATAACCTCTTAATCTCTAACATTAGACATCGATTTCATAAGAGTATGATTCAAATAAGTTTCACCTTTGGTCAATCTCTTAATGAGTCTGAGATGTTCCTAGGGGCCAATGTCTATGAATTTTATTAAGGCTTGGGTTTTGTGAGTAGGAATGTGATTTTTGGGCTAAGGAAGGGCAATGACTTCCCCACTTTCTCTTGTAATGGGTTATGTCCTTAATTCCAATTCTTCCATGTGTGCAATATAGATAAGCGTAACATACAATACCAGTAAATCACCCACATGTTTGTCCTATGCTACATGCAATGTCATATGTATACCTCAGTCCAGATCACAACAACAGAACAAAATATAGTATATTGGATTAAATTTGACACGTGCCTAAATGCAAATGGCAAAACCATTTTAAAGGGTTCAAATACCATATTTTAGTTCTTTAATTATTGCAGTGTGTAGGTAATCAAAGCAGTAAAATAGCAGTACAAATCCACTAGCTATTACAATTTACACATCCCAGCACAATAAGATACACAAATGCCACAAGGTTGCCGCGGAATCATGACAAAGGTCACGTTTGCACGGCTTTTCCGTAGAAGTTGGGCCCTACTTTCTAGAGCAGGGAGATGCGATGCTAATGTATCTTCTGCAAAATTAACTTCCTGTAAAAATTGACAGGCACACAAAAAAAGAGAAGAAAAGTTAACAAAAATGTGAAATCAAAACCATTCCCGTCCCCGGCAACGACGCCAAAATTTGATCGGGCAGAACCAGCACTTGAAAACGTGTATTTTATAAAATCAGTGTAATTATGCATGTGATAATGTTTTCTCGATGCTTCTGTTATATCATTTGCTCAACAGGTCGAATCCACAGGGACGGAAGGCGATAGAAGCATTAACAGTTTATGTTCACATGTTATGTCAACAATTTCATCTTTGTTTAAAGATGAGAAAAAAAGAAAAAAATCCAAAAGTGATAGGTGGAGAAGGTGATGAAATTGGCGATGTGAAAATTATGGAGAAGTGGTTGTGATCGGTAAACAAAACAAGGAAAATAGAAATAAAATAGATAGTGGAGTGATTTGAAATGAAACTAAGTGGTGAACGAAGAAGATGGTGAGCATGAAATAAAGTAAAAAGAAAAGAGAAAACGATAAAAGAAAACTCATGGCTACTAATTACTAATTACTCCACTAACCATACTAACATCTTAGTGATAGTTGCCTCACAAGGATCCTTGGCCATCACTAATCCTTGGCTTCAAGAGACAATACAAAGTATAGCACATAAGTTTGTTCATCAACATCGAAACACATCTAATCCGTACATCAAGTTGCAAGCTACTATTAGATCATCAAAACCAAATAGAGATGAGCATGAAATAAAGAAGATATTGCAGGTTAGCTTGTCAGTGGTTAGATGTTAAAATGTTAGAAAGTTAGAATCTATCATCATGAGCCATCAATGGCTCTTGCAAGATCAAGGCCTTGTAGAGCCTATTAGATTCATGTGGATTATCAAGTAAGTGTTTAGCAAGTTAGTAGTTAGTCGTTAGATTGTCATGAAAAGAAAAACTAACTAAGCATCATGTAAAAGATGGAGAAGAAAGGAGATACATTTACATATATTGTCACCGTCTATTACATTAATATCTCTCTATCACTCTCTAAATCAACTTAGCCCTACTACGTGAATCTAAAAAGAAAACAAAATACAAAAAAAAAAAAAAGAACACTACACTAACCTACACTAAATGAGAGAAAACCTTAGCCTACAGCTTTATCTGCTCGTTTCTGGCCCAACCTTGCAGTATTTATAGACAGAAGAAGCATCTAGAAGAGGAGACAAAGTCACACGTCAAAGATCGACACGTGGGCCCACAAAAATGCTCCGTTTGCTTGCTAATTGCTCTGAATTTTGGTCACATGATCCGTTTGGCTTTTACAACCTTCTATATGTATTTGATTTTGTAATGTTTGGACGTATATTTCTCCAGATACAGTTTAAAATATGGGAATCCAAGGTGTTCTTCTAGAAGCTCTTTAGCTTGGCATCCAAGAAATCCGAATTGATTACCCAAATGGGTATAATTAAGCTCTTATTACTCCTTTGCCCTTGAACTTTTGATTATCTACAAAATAGACCAAAACACGAGTGAGAAGTGTTATTTTTATCATAAATCAGTAGGAAAATACGATATAAAAGTGTAGTTTTGTAGACTAATCACACACATGATTCATAGTTACTTCCTGTGTACCTATTGTCTCTCATGAAGTTATCGAAACGCTTGTACCACTATCTTGGTGATTACTTTAATACATAAAGTGATTTCTTCAGCTTGCATATCGTGTGTTCCTTTCCTGCAGTCATGAACCCTGTCGGCTAAGACATATATATCTCCTCTTAAAGATCATCATAGAGGAAAGCAATTTTCACGTCGAGTTGATCAAACTCAACTTATATTATTCCACTACTGCTAGTAAAATCTGAATTGATGCATGCTTTACAACAAGTGAGAATATCTCATTTTAATAAATGCCTTTTTCATGCCCCACTTCCTAAAATATACAATAGCGGGGACATGACTAGAGTCGGTGACGCATATATGTGAGGAGAATACCCCACACATATGTATGTTAAGCCTCAGTGCAAAAATAAACACAGTATACACAATAATCCCATCATTTACTAAATACAAGAATACCTGCAAAAGAGGTCATTGATCATAATAGATAAGAAAACAAGAATAAATTAGGAAATAAAAATGAAATAATAAAGTTACCTATGAATAATAAAGGTGTTAAGCCTCCTATTTGTTTCCGTGAAATATCAGGTACTACGATATTTCGGATCTCCAGCCTGAGCATGTAAACCTAGGATTGTCAGAAAGCGACCAAGTGAGTGGTAAAATGAGGAAGGCAGTAATAATATATATACTATAATAGTAGTACAATCACGTTAATATAATATACATGTTAATTATAATAAAAAAGAATATATATACACAAATATTATATCAGCATTATAAAATTATAAATACCCAATGATCGGTCGCTGATACTACATATTTATTGTCACATTTTTATATTTATTATATAATAAACTCTATTTTTCATCCTATTTATTATCTAATTTATATGTAGGCCCATTGCTTAAGGAGAGGGAAGAGAAACGAGCCCAAAAGCCTATCAAAATTCTGATTTAATTTAGAATTAATTCAAAATCAGAAAATCAGAGCAGATCAGGACAAATCAGAGAAGATAAAGTCGTTTGAAAACTAGTTAAAACAAATCTTCACAAATCAATTAGTTAAAGCTGAAGGTCAAAGGAGGTTTCATCAAATCCAGAAGCTAAAATTAAAAATTCAGAAGAGATAAAACCATATCGCAAAACCAGGGACTTGTACCTCCCGGGTGTGGCCACCTGGCCACGCATTTCTGTGGCTTTATTGGAGTAGTTAGGGGAGCATTTGCTCCCCCTATCTTCGTACGCTCTCCCCCGTTGGGTTTTTGCCTATAAATACTGGGTTTTCAGAGACTACAGGAAACAATCAAGCAGAAATAGATTTTTAAGCCAGTTTTTCATTCTTTGTAGGTTTTTATTTTTCTTTTTATGTAATTTTTTACTTTTCTTTATGTAACTGAGAGGAGAGACGAGTTTCATGGAGGAAATGAGAGTTTCCTTCATTGTTTCCTTCTTTAAGTAAGTCTTTTCCTTCATTGTTATTTGAATCGAATCAAAGTTTCTTTTTCTTCTTTACTCTTATTTTCATTTAGTTTCCTATGATGTGTTGCAATCCAAGTGAATCCGATAGCTTCGAGACTGCTTCGCCATTACAAGTACCCTTGATGGCTTATGGTGATGAACAACCATTCTTTTGTTAGTTTAGCTTACCCATTTATTCAAAGTGTAGATCGGGAATGGGGAAGATCCTACACGCCATACTTGATCGCCTTTAAAAACCAGGTAAGTCGTAATTACGGATCTAAGGTATATGAGCAATAAAGAGGTAAGTAATTTTTAGTTTCTTTCTTTTAATTCTTTAGTTTAGATCACCACAATCTCTCAACTATTTTATCACTCATTTTTAATTTCTTCGTATAAACCCATTTTCTATTTCTCCACCTTCTTAACCTACTACTTTCTTCTTAATTTAACAGTAACTTATTTTTCTCTTTTCTTTTAAAGAACAAAAGAACTTTAACCATTCTTTGTATCATAAAGGAGAATTTACTAAAAAATTTACATCGCTAGTCCCTCCTTGTGGATCACGGCCAGCATAGCCACTTGCTACAGTAGTAGAATTGAGTACTTACACATTCTATTCTTAAGTTCTGAAATTTTGTATTCTTATGTGCAGGTAAAACCTCAATCAAATTTTAGCGCCGTTGTCGGGGAGGTACGGTAGTAATTCTCTTTTTAAGTTTACATTTTTGGTTAACTCTCTTCTTTGTTCTTGGTGTGCAGTGATAGATATCAAGAAAAATTTTTGCTGCAGTGGGCATATAAGTGGCCCTAGACTCTGCTCAAGAATGCAGAGCCCAAAAGCCCTCAGATTTGCTACGTTCCAGTGGTAATCTGAGTGAACTACTAACCTGTATTTTTGCAGGTTGGCTGAATTGCAAAGCTAAATTTCTGCAGTTATTTATTTTCTTGATTAACTCGCTGTACGTACTTTCTAACCTCAACAGTAAATTGATGATTGTTAAATGTTAAAAATGGTTTAGACTTTGCATTTAGGCACATGTCTAATTCGTTTACATTTTACATTATTGTTGAAGAGTGCAGGAGCAAAGGTATATGTGCATAGCATGTAGTATAGGAATACTTTTGAATTGTTTACATTACTTAATTGTTTCTTTTCATGTACACATTGTACTAAATTGATTTAAGGGCTTGTCTATAAACAAGATAAGGTGGGAAAGTCATTACCCTCCCTTAGCCCACAAACAATCTCCTAACTCACTAACCCAAGCATAACTAAAACTGAGTAGACGTTGGCTCTAGGGACATCTCGGACTCATATAGGAGACTGACCTAAGGGGGAAGTTGATTAGAACAAATCGGTATCTAAGGTTGGGGATTGAGGGGCAAAACCCCGAAGATTGGTGGTTTGGCATAATTAGGCTCATTTCTCAGGCACGGATACCTCCCACTGATCTTGCCCCTACCTAGCAGATTAACTTGTGGTCAGATTTTGCAATATACCCGCCGTGGACGGTCTAACCAGTTAGGAGTCGTCTAGGTCTAAGTCTACCTAACTTAGGTTAGATTTTTTTTTCTTTTTATTTGTTTGCTTACTTGTTTGTGTTTCTTTGTTTGTGTTTGACATTTCTTGTGTGATATGGCTTATAATAATATTTTTTTCAATTTTAATGGTAATCCATGTTACACCCCGATCTCTTTTTCGGATATTACCAACCCGGCATATCAAAACTTTAACCAACCTAGTAAACCGGATTGGTCTTGTTTGAATCAATACATGCCCCAGTCCCAATACTATGAATAAGACTGGAATAATCATTACTACTCTTAACAGAGTCAATGGAGATAGAACTCCCCCGAGTCATATTGTCAACCACCTTACCAACATCCAGCTTCATATACTCCTTCTCTCAAACAATCATTAGAAGAATCAATTGATTGAGAAAAGAGGATGGAAGCCTTAGACGAGCTTGAGCGACGAATTCAAATTTTAGAAGACTCAAAATCCTATCAAAATTTTCAAATCACAAATCCTTACTCTATTTTTCAAGAAGAACGAACTAACTTAGAAAAGAGTATGGAATCCATGATTCAATTCCAAAGTGATCTACTCGATATAATAGAAGCAAAACTTAGTAGATTGGAAAACATGCGTAGGAATAAGGAAACTCTCCCTACCCAATCTTTGACTACTCCAACACTTCTAGCCATATTGATGAAAACCAAGAATCATGGTATCTTGAAGAGTTTGACCAAGATTCAATTTCACCACAAAATCTTGAACTTGACCAATATCAACCCATTGATGATTTGTCAAGTTTTCATTTTAATGAGATTGAACTTGATTATGAATGTGAACCCGATCCCCAACTTTATGATTCAGTTCCCATCTTTGAATCTATATTGACTCTGGTATTCTTACTCTATTTGGACCAAATTCCTGGAGCCAACATTTATTCCCGTACCCATAAATCTAGAAATTGAATCATGAATTTTGGAGAGTCACATTCCATTGATGGAAAAAGAATGAATTTCAATTTTGGATTTGGCCTCAACTCTTGAACTAAAACTAACTCTCGAACCCAAAGTTGATTTTCCAGAGTTTGTATTGGTTCCTGAATCTATCATTCTTGAGTCCAAGTTAACCATTACAACAAGTCACATTCTTTTGTTGGACATAGATATAGACCATGATAACTCCGTGATGATTTTTCAAGACTAGTCATGTAAAGGGAGTAAGTTTCACGATGGGATCTTTCATGATCCTATTCATATTGGGGACTGTTAATATGTAAATAGAAAAGAGGTCAATAAATGTGGGTTCCGTGAACCACTATATTAACTTGATTAGGTAGCAACGCTTGACCCAATCAGATCACCACCGGAACCACCACCTTAAGGTAATATTTTCCTTCCCTTTCTTCTTTTTCATGCATCTATGCATTAATTCATACATTGAGGATAATGCATGAGATAGGTGTGGGGTAGGCTTATAACATAACTTAGGTTTTCCTTTTATTTTTAAAAAAAAATTTATTATTAACATTTTATTTACTTTTAAAATTTTTTTGAAAATAGAAATAATATTTTGACATATTTTTATAAGAAATTAAGTCAATTTTAAGGAAGAGGAGAATCATAATTAGGATTTCTTATACTTTGTTAAAATAAAATTATTTGTTTGATTTTCAAGGTTAAGAAGAAAATTTAGAAAAGTAATTTATTCTTGATTTTTACCTTGATGATATATGCATGCTTTACACACTTACACACTTAGGTTCAAAACCAAAGATTCTTATGCCTTATTAAAAAAAACAAAAAAATAAGAAAAAAGAAAAAAAAAAAAAAAAAATATATATATATATATATATATATATATATATAAATCCTCTGATTAAGCTGGATATTTGTGCCTCATAAAGCATAAGTATTCAAACCTCAAAGCGGTTCATATAATAAAATCCTTAGTTTTATGGCCTTGTTTGCTCTAGTTCTTAAATCCTTGGGGTGTTTTCACACATGGTGTCCTAAGACCGTTTGGTTTGGGAGTCACTGATTAGAGGCTCGTTACATGAGCAGATTAGAAAGCGTAATAGAACTAAGGAATAATATCACCCAAAATAAAATATATATATATAATAAGACATAAGAGTTAGAGTTAAAGAACTCCGAGTCAAAACTTCATGGTACAAAGGTGCATATAACTTAGGGTAAAATAATAGACTATATGAGAAATACACTTTGACTCCATGCCCTGATTGATAACATGTTTTTGAATAAAGACTAAGCTTAAGAATGAAAAGTTTGATTTTCCTATAACTTATAGATTACTTAATTCAATACTTCAAATATTTTTCTCTTTCAAAATATGTTTTCAAAATACTGACACTTTGTTTCTCTTTCTTTATGGATTTTGTGGGTGTAATTCACTGAAAATCCTTACGAGATAAAACTCGTACTCTAGGGGGAACCTAGAGCTTTAACAGCTTGTTACACATACTCAGTGCAATCGCGTAACTTGCGAAAGTGGTCTAATAATCTTTGGTTTAGCTTTGTTGTTTTGCCCGAGGACAAGCAAAAGATAGGTAT
This sequence comes from Agave tequilana, assembly GCA_038442645.1. NCBI lineage: Eukaryota > Viridiplantae > Streptophyta > Magnoliopsida > Asparagales > Asparagaceae > Agave > Agave tequilana. The sequence continues at coordinate 53,584 of JAVJIF010029160.1, read as the reverse complement.
TAGGGTGTGATCGGTCGCTGGTACTGCATATTTATTATCACATTCTTATATTTATTATATAATAAACTCTATTTTCAATCCTATTTAATGTCTAATTTATATACAGACCCATTGCTTAAGAAGAGGGAAGAGAAACGAGCCCAAAAGCCCATCAAAATTTTGATTTAATTCAGAATTAATTCGAAATCAAAAAATCAGGGCAGATCAAGGCAAATTAGAGAAGACAAAGTCGGTTGAAAACCCGTTAAAACAAATCTCCAAAAATCAATTGGTTAAAGCCGAAGATCAAAGGAGGTTTCGTCAAATCCAGAAGCTAAAACTAAAAATCCAGAAGAGATAAAAACATATCACGAAACCAGGGACTTGTACCTCCTGGGTGTGGCTGTGGCCACCTGGCCACACCCAGGCCATGGAAACGCGGCCAAAACCGCATTTTCACGGCTTTGTTAGAGTAGTTGAGGGAGCATTTGCTCCCCCTATCTTTGTACACTCTTCCCATTGGGTTTTTGCCTACAAATACTGAATTTTTAGAGACAATAGGAAACGATCAAGCAGAGATAGATTCTTAGGTCAGTTTTTTATTCTTTTTAGTGTAGCTTTTTATTTTTTCTTTTATGTAATTTTGACTTTTCTTTATGTAATTGAGAGGAGAGACGAGTTTCATGGAGGAATGAGAGCAAGCTTGTAATATAGGTGACAACGGTGTAAGTAAGTCTTTTCTTTCATTATTATTTGAATCAAATCAAAGTTTTTTTTTTTCTTCTTTACTCTTATTTTCGTTTACTTTCCTCTAATGTGCTGCAATCCAAGTGAATCCGATAGCTTCGAGACTGCTTCGCCATTGCAAGTTCCCTTGATGGTCTATGGTGATGAATAACCATTCATTTGTTAGTTTAGCTTCCCTTTTATTCATAGTGTAGATCGGGAATGGGGAAGATCCTATACGCCATGCTTGATCGCCTTCAAAGACTAGGTAAGTCGTAACTACGGGTCCAAGGTAAACGATCAATCCCTTTCTTTTAATTCTTTAGTTTAGATCACCACAATCTCCTAACTATTTTATCACTCTTTTTTAATTTCTTTGTATAAGCCCATTTTTAATTTTCTCTATCTTCTCAATCTACCACTTTCTTCTTAACTTAACTATAATTTATTTTTCTCTTTTCTTTTAAAGAACAAAAGAAGAACTTTAACCATTCTTTGTAGCATAAAAGAGAACTTACTAAAAAGCTTTCATCGCTAGTCCCTCCTTGTGGATGACGTCCTGCATAGTCACTTGCTGTAGTGGTAGAATTGATCATTTGCACATTCTATTCTTAAGTTCTGAATTTTGTATTCTTGTGTGCAGGTAAAACCTCAATCACCCAGCATGTTACAACAGTGTTACCTATATGATATTATATAAACCTGATTAAAACATTATTGATAGTAAATCGGGAAGAGTTATATATTTATCAATTAACAAAATTGTTTAATAACAATTCACAGATTTCTAATAAGTAATATAAGTTAAGATACAGAATTTAATTATACATTTATGAAATCAATTTGTATTATTAACATGTATAAAGTCTTAATTATTTTATATTTACCACTTATACTAATAATACTATATACATGATATTATAATGATGATAAATATGAATATCTACACATGAAATAGACAGAAGTAATCATGTTATCATGTTAGTGACTATACAGGAACAATGTGTTTACAGAGAATACATGAAACAGAGAATACATGAAATATAGAGCATACGTGTACATGAGTAGTGTGTTTTCACATGAAGTACAAAGTATACAGGTGACATGGTGATAGGTAAGATATTAGAAAATGTAACAAGTATAAACGAATAATAACTTACATGTAACGAGCAAGTCATGTTATTTATATAATAGTAACAATTTGTTGGAACTTAGACTTTGATGATAACATTTGTGATGCAGATGTATTGGGCTCTATCTCAAAAGCTTATGATGAGTTCTAAGTGCCAAAGACTACTAAAGGATATTTGGCTATTTTGTGTATTTTATATAGAATGTTAAAAGCCTTGATCACACATACAAATAGTCTTATTAGTCAACTTGACTTTTCTTGTAGTCGACTAATACAATATATAGTCGACTTATCAAAGTCCTATAGTCGACTAAAGTCCTGTCCATAAAAGATATCAACTTTCTATTTCTTGACTGTTAGCAGCACTAGTCGACTTACCTGCATTATTAGTCGACTAACTATTTCTGCTGGTCGACTAATAATAGTTTTCAGAAACTTATCATTTGTATTAGTCTTGCTGTAGTCGACTTGCTTTCTTGATTAGTCGACTAACCCAGGCAAATTGTGTTCCCCTAGTCGACTACCCTCCCTACCCTAGTCGACTTGTAACAGTTTCTGACTGTTAATCAGTTATTGGTTTTCTGGTGTTTACCAAACGTTTTAATATTCAAATTTGTCCTGATAACTGCCCAAACTAATCATAGATTTTAGCTGTAAATTGGGATGTTGTCCTAGGCTAAATACACCAATTCATATGATTAGTTTTTTGTCCAAATTCTGTTAAAAAAATTCTATTTTTTAGAAAACTAGTTTCACCTTTTGTTCTTCACACAAATTCCAACCTTTAGTGAAAAATTCTAAGAGTCCACCTAAAAGAGTCCTTGTTCACGATCACATACAAGTCTCAAGGCTTATAAGATTCATTATAATCACTCAAAGATAAGTATTGTATAAGGTTATCTTCTTGGTGTTGAGAAGAGGTGTACAAGAAAATTGTCTTCTAGGTACAAAGAAGAGTTATACGGATTTGGCAAAGGTTGTTTTGTCAAGTGGTATACAAGGAGTTGATTTTGGGTGTACAAATCAAATATAAGGAAAATCTCAAGCAGGTTGCTTGGGGACTGGATGTAGGTCAAGAGGACCGAACCATGATACAATCTCTTATGTTTGTGTTTGCATATTTTCTGAGATTTATTTCCTTTCTTGCAAGTTATTTTATTTAACACGAATTATTGTTGTTTTAGTGTTGTGTTGACATAATTTTTAGATCCTACAATTGGTATCAGAGCCCGGCCCTGCATACCTAGTCAACACCCTACAAGGATGGCAACAGAGTTTCCTTCATCATAGTTCAGAAAAGGACATTCTACATAATGTCCACCACTATTTGATAGATCAAATTACAACTACTGAAAGTGTAGAATGAAGATATACTTGCAATCACTCAACTATGAACTCTGGAACCTAGTAGAAGCATCGTACACCAAGACGACCACAAATTACAATGCATGAAATGAAGAACAAAAGAAGTCTGCAAACCTTGATGCCAAAGCAATGAATGCGCTTTTTTGTACCTTGAACAAAGAAGAATTAAATCACGTATCAACGGCCAGTTCTACAAATCAAAAATTGCAGATTTTACAGGTAACCGATGAAGTACAAATAAGACTAAAGAGTCTAAAATTTCTGTTCTTGTTCACAGGTTTGAACTCTTCAAAATGAAGGAGAACGAAAAAAATTTCAGAAATGATTACAAGATTCACGGACAATACAAATTTCTTAGCATCCCTTGGAAAGGAATACACTCAAGTGAAAAAAGTTAGAAAGGTTCTTCATGCACTTACATCAGATTGGGAGAAGAAGACTACTGCAATTGAGGAAGCAAATGATCTCTCAAATATGTCATTAGAAAACTGATTAGTCTCTAATTTTGCATAATTTTTATCACATTCTTATATTTATTTCATGTAAAATTCTACTAATAAATCCTTACTTGCTTGATCCTAGGTCCATGGTGGGTAAATGAAGAAGAAGGTGTAAATCACCATTATTTGGTGATTAAAAGACTTAAAAGGTAGCTATTGACCTAGAGGGCTGACTCTGTCAAAATCAGGAGTGTTAGCCAACAGGGAGACAACAGCACAGCACGAAGCAGGCGGCGCCGCACGTGCCGCCCAAGGAAAGCCGCGGAAACGCGGCATTTTGCCGCGAAAACGCGGCCAAACCAGAAACCAAGAGATCCAGCCGACAGGGGGACAACCAGGCGGCGCGCAGCAGGCGGCGCTGCGCGCGCCGTAAAAGCATTGCCGCGAAAATGCGGCAAATGCCGCGTTTTCGCGGCCATGTGGGCGCGCGGCGGGAGACAACCAGGCGGCGCGCGGCGGGGGACAACCAGGCGGCGCGCAGCAGGCGGCGCTGCACGCGCCGCCAAAGTACTGTCGCGGAAACGCGGCAAATGCCGCGTTTCCGCGGCCATGTGGTCGCGCGGCGCGCCGCGTTTTGGGCCAGGGTTTGTCCCCTGGCCCCCCTCATTCCTGATGCCTATAAAAGCCCAGGAGGGTTCTTCAGTTGGGAGACCAAGGAGTTGGAGAGAATTTGTAATTTTTTTTTAGGGTTTTGTAGTTGTTGTTCTTTCTTCTAGGTTTAGGATTAGCCATTAAAGTGAAAGAGAGAGAGTTTGTAAGGAGTTGTATTTGAAAGGGTGACAAGATAAATACAAGTACTACTTCTCTTCCTTCTTTCCATTTACTTGTCTTTACATTTGCTTTTACATTCTTGCTTTAGTGTAACTCCTTCTCTTTATCTCTTTTCTTTTGTTGTTCTTTTCTTTCCATGTGTAACTAACTCCTCCATAGCATGGCTAACTAACTACTAACCCCCTAATCTTTAACTACTTAATCAATAACCCGCATGAGTCAATAGTGTCAACAAGCCTTGTGCAAACGAGAGCTATGGCCTCTTAAGACGAGGTTCTAACTCTAACTTACCTACAAATATTTACCTTCTTATATTTCATACTTAAATAGTTTTGATGATCTATAAGTTTTGTACTTTGCTTGTTGTTGTAAGTTAGAGACTTTCCTTTTAACTTTGCCGATACCATTAGTGCACTCGTGTCTTCCCGTATTCTTGCCTTCTAATGGATCTTGATACGGGAATGTCCAAGTTTTTGCCGTGTAAAGCAAAGTTATAGGAAGAACTTTCACTCGATTTCCATGTGAATAGTTCCATTGCATCAGGGGTAAGCTTGCCTATGATCCATCGTGAGGCACATCTTCAAGAAGTTAGGGATTAGTGGGAGCAATTAGTAGAAGGTTAGCCATGCGTTTTTACAACTAAGAAAAATCCACTTTTACAAACTACCAAAACATTTTCCAACAATCCTTGAAACAACTTGTTTTCACTTTTTAAATTCTTTAATTGGAAACAAAAAACATTCTCCTTTCTTGAACATAAAAGCCGCATCAAGCTTCCATCGCTTTCTCTCCTTGTGGATACGACCCGTATAGCCACTTCGCTACTACGGAATAATCGCAAAAGTAATAACTTCGACCCACTCTCTTTCTACTTTTCTTGTGCTTGCTTTTTTCCGATCAAATTTTGGCGCCGTTGCCGGGGAGGGAACGACTTTATTGTTCACTACTAAAGATTGTTCTTTGTTTTTGTGTGTAGGAGAAGAACCAAGGAACTCACTTTCACGGGAAGCAAAAGAGGTGGCCAAGGACATTGCGCGAGGATTCATTTGCCCTCGGGAAGATTCGTGTAAAAGCGAGTTTTTCCGATTGAAGTACTAACAAACTCGTTTGCAGGGTTGCCGAAAGCCGCTAAAAAAAAATTGCTTTCTAAATTTTTAGTTTCCTTGGATGCTTCACCATATGCATGTGTAATAAATTCAACAGAAATTCACTTGTTGCTTAATTGAAATTTGGATTAGACTTTTGCATTTAGGGCACGTGTCTATTTCAATTCATTTCAATTTCTATTGAAGAGTGCTGGAGACAAGGTACGTGTGCATTTATATAGAATAGGACCAACATTCTGAAGTGATTTATCGCTTTGAGTGTTACCTCGTTGTGAATAAACGTACACTTGCACAATTAACTTTAAGGGCAAAACCCAAATAAACAAGATAAGGTGGGGATTTCATCACCCTTTCTTAGCCAAAAACCATCTCTAAGTGCACTCACATTTCCCAAGCCTTAACTAAAAATCAATAGACGTTGGCCCTAGGGACATCTCGGACTCACTAAGTGATCAACCGAGGTTGGAAATTGTAAGAACTTTACTCCTGCAAAATCGGTGTCTAAGGAAAGTGGATTTAGAGGTAAAGCCTCGAAAGCTCCGTGGTTTGGCATAATTAGGCCCGTGGCTCCGCCTGGATACCTCCCCCCGAGTTTTACCCTTTCCTGGCCGATTAGCTTGTAGTCACGTTCCTGCAACAACCTTCCCCGGAGAATCGACCAGTTAGGAGTCGTCTAGGTCTAGGTACCTTAGACTAAGGCTTGTGGTTGTTTTTGATTTCTTTTGTTTGTTTTTTATTCTTTTCGATTGTTTGTTGTTTTCACGTTGGTTGTGGTGTGCTGAATGCAAGAGTGGGTGAGAGATCCTTCAATTCCAGATTAACAAGAAACACTTCTCTACCTTTGCATCCAGAACCGGTGATAGCGTCACTTCAGGATAGATTTTACCCGATCAGAACCTCGCTTCCATCTTGCATAAAACTTCCTGAAGCAAACGGAAATAACTTTGAGTTAAAGCCCCAATTCATTAACACTCTTCCCAAATTTCATGGCTTAGAATCAGAGGACACATACTTCTTTGTTAGGGAATTTGAAGAAGTATGCCTTATGATGCGAATACCCCAGCTAGGAGACGATGCCGTTAGGTTACGTTTCATCCCTTTTTCCCTAAAGGACCTAGCTAAGAAGTGGTTGTACAGTTTGGCAGCAGATTCAGTCACGACGTGGGATGATTTCGTCAAGGCTTTCTTGAAGAAATTTTACCCAATTCACAAAACTGCCCTCATTAGGAAGAACATCATGCAGTTTAAGCAAGACCCGAGCGAACCATTTTGGAGATACTTTGAGCAATTCAAAGATCTCCTCGCTCAGTGCCCTCATCATGGCGTGGAGAAATGGCGTCAGTGCCAGATTCTCTATGATGGTCTAGATTATCAGACTAAGACCCTGTTAGAAATGATGTGTCAGGGAGGGTTCTTGCAGAAGGATGAGAATCAGGGTTGGGATTTGTTTGAGGATTTAGCGGAGAAAACCCTGCAATGGGATCCAGCCTCGGAAAAACCTAGGAATTCACAATCTATAGCTTCAAAAGGAGGGCTCCTATCCCTAGAATCATCCATAGCTGCCGAGGCTAAGATTGCTACCCTGATGAGAAGGATAGAGGCTCTGAAAACAAAAGAGCCTGCTAGTGTCAACCAGATCAACCCACCACCAATTCACAATCCGGGTTGTTCATATTGTCAGGCACCGAACCATGTCTTTGAAGAGTGCCCTATTTTTCATGCCCAACAAATGCCACCGGAACACATGAACGCGGCTTACTCACGGCCGCCTCACAACCCCTACTCGCAGACCTACAATCCCGGCTGGAGGAATCACCCAAATTTCTCCTGGGCCCAAAACAATCCTCCCAGGCCTAATTTTTCTAACAACTTTCACCACCCTGCTCCTCCACCACCTTTTCCCAGTCAAGCCCCATCTTCGTCCTCCCAAGGCTCTCCAATGGAAAAAAAAATCAGTAAATTGGAGGAGAGCATAGGGCTTCATTAAGTCCCAGGCTGCTTTCATGCAGAACCAGGGACAAACTCTGAATAGTCATTCACAGGCCATATCAAGGTTGGAATTGCAGATGAGCCAGTTAGCTAGCTCCCTAAGTGAAAGACCTAAGGGTACTTTGCCTAGTCAGCCATTAGTTAACCCAAAAACCTCCAACCAAGAATATGAAGTCCAGGATCCATCAATTAACCAGTGTAATGCTGTTCACACACTGAGATCTGGAAAGAAGGTAGACAACCAGGTCTACCAGCAGAAGAGTCCAGTCCATCCTGATCCCACTCAAGCCTCCACCTCTACTAGTTCCTCCCAATTCGCTCCACAGACATCTGACGAGGACAAAGCTGTTGAACAAGTTCACAAGCCTGTAGCACCCTTTTCCAATAGGCTTAGGAACAATAATAAAAATATGCACATGGAGAAAATGCTAGAGATGTTCAACTAGGTTAAGTTAAATGTGCCACTTCTAGACGCTATCCAACAAGTCCCGGCTTATGCCAAATTTCTGAAGGATATGTGTACTAAGAAGAGAAAGACCAATGTGCCCAAGAAAGTGTTCTTGGCCACTAACATAAGCGAAATTCTGTCTGGTCCCATTCCGGTGAAATACAAGGATCCCGGATGTCCCACCATTTCCTGCACCATAGGACAGACTGAAATCAGTAGAGCGCTTCTTGACCTGGGAGCAAGTATCAACTTGCTACCTCTCTCTGTATACCAGCAACTTGGGTTGGGTGAGCTAAGCCCAACTCGAGCCACCATTCAGCTAGCTGACCGATCTGTGAAGATCCCAAAGGGGGAAATCGCAGATGTCCTCATCCGGGTCGGGGATTTCATTTACCCCGTTGACTTCATTGTGCTTGAGACCCAACCTGTGTCCAATCTTAGGTCTCAAACTCCCGTCATCTTAGGGCGCTCATTCCTAGCTACAGCCAATGCCATAATCAACTGTAGGAACGGGTCCATGCGATTAACTTTCAGAGACATGACGAAGGAAGTCAATGTTTTCAATCTTGGAAGACAACCTAAGGATGTCAATGATCAGACATTTGAGGTCAATTCTATTGAAAACCTGACCAATGAGCATGAGGAATGCATGGAGATAGAAACTGAGGCAGAGTTTGATCTGGAGGCTGAGGATTTCAATTTAGACCAGATCGTAGATTCAGCAGTGGATTGGGCATCAAGCCCCAGTGTACCCCATCTTAGGATCGAAAGCCCAGAGATTCCCTCCAATGATGCAACACCTTCCCTAGAGTTGAAAGCCCTGCCTGAACATCTCAAGTACGCCTACCTGAGCGGAAAGGACACCTTGCCAGTCATCATAGCATCCCACCTGACTGAGCAACAAGAGGACAGCTTAATGTCTATTCTGGAAAGACATAGGGAAGCCATTGGATGGACAATGAAGGACATCAAGGGAATAAGTCCAGCCATAGTGCAACATAGAATCCATTTAGTTGATGAAGCAATCCCTAGGAGGGACCCACAACGCAGGCTTAACCCTCTCATGCAAGAGGCAGTGAAGGTTGAAATTCTGAAACTATTAGATAATGGGATCATTTATCCCATTTCTGATAGCCAATGGGTTAGCCCTGTTCATGTGGTCCCAAAGAATACTGGCTTTACTGTAGTAGAAAATGAGGAAAAAGAGTTGGTACAAACAAGATTGCCTACCAAGGTTCGTGTTTGTATCGACTACAGGAAGTTGAATGCTGCTACCCGTAAAGACCATTTCCCGCTACCCTTCATTGACAAAATGCTTGAGCGTTTGGCTGGACATGAGTACTACTGCTTTCTAGATGGGTACTCAGGATACAATCAAATCCCCATTGCTGCAGAAGACCAGGAAAAGACGACGTTCACCTGCCCGTTCGGAACCTTTGCTTATAGGCGCATGCCTTTTGGATTGTACAATGCTCCTGCAACGTTCCAACGGTGCATGCTTAGTTTGTTCTCTGATATGGTGGAACATTTTCTTGAAATTTTCATGGATGACTTCTCCATCTACGAAGATTCATTTGATCAATGTCTTCATCACTTAGAGTTAGTGTTACAAAGATGCATTGAGAATAACCTAACTCTAAACTGGGAAAAATGTCACTTTATGGTGAGACAAGGGATTGTCTTGGGCCATGAGATTTCGAGGAGAGGCATAGAAGTAGATAAGGCTAAGGTAGAAGTGATTGCTAAGCTTCCACCCCCAAAAGCATCAAGGATATTAGATCCTTTTTAGGGCATGCTGGGTTCTACCGACGGTTCATTAAGGACTTTAGCAAAATTGCGAGGCCCTTAACTAACCTGCTCGCTAAGGACGTGCCCTTTGATTTCAACAATGAATGTTTCAAGTCATGGGGGAAGCTTAAGCAAGAAATGATTTCTGCACCTATCATTTCTGCTCCTACTTGGGCCCAGCCATTTGAAATCATGTGTGATGCATCTGATTCTGCTATTGGCGCTGTTCTAGGACAGCGCATCGATAATAGGCAGCACGTGATTTACTATTCGAGTAGGACCTTGAATGACGCCCAATAGAATTATACAACGACTGAGAAGGAATTCTTGGCTATTGTCTTTGCGTTAGAAAAGTTCCGGCCCTACTTATTAGGTTCAAAAACGGTGATTTTCACAGATCACTCGGCTCTTAAATACCTCATGACCAAGAAGGAAGCAAAAGCCCGACTGATTCGGTGGATCCTTTTGCTTCAAGAATTTGACTTAGAAATCCGGGATAAAAGAGGTATCAAAAATGTGGTCGCTGATCATCTCTCACGAATTCCGAATGCACCAACCATCCCAGCCCCGATCAACGAGAATTTCCCGGACGAGCACATCCTAGCCATTCTTAAGGAACCCTGGTATGCTGACATCGTTAATTACCTAGCCACGGGACAATTACCTACTGACTGGACAAAGCAAGACCAAGACCGCTTCTTTGCCTAAGTACGGTACTTCTTCTGGGAAGAACCGTATCTTTTTAAGTATTGTCCAGATCAAATAATTAGACGATGCATACCTGAGGAGGAACAGAGGAGTGTGCTCAGCTTTGCCATGACCTTGCATGCAGAGGACACTTCGGTCCCCGCAAGACTGCAGAGAAGGTTCTACAAAGTAGGTTCTACTGGCCCACTTTGTTCAAAGACTCATAACATTTTTGCAAGTCATGTGCAAACTGTCAGAGGATCAGGAAAATTTCTAGAAGAGACATGATGCCCCTGAACCCAATCCTTGAAGTTGAAATTTTTGATGTTTGGGGTATTGATTTCATGGGGCCATTCCCCAACTCCTTCGGCAACAAATTCATTTGGTTGCTGTCGATTATGTCTAAGTGGGTAGAAGCTGTGCCAACCAAGACGAATGACAACAAAGTGGTTGTCAAATTTCTCAAAGAAAACATCTTCTCCCGGTTTGGCACCCCTCGAGCGATAATTAGTGATAACGGATCGCATTTCTGCAACAGAGTTTTTGAAGCTCTGATACGAAAATATTCCATCAATCACAAGTTGTCGACCCCGTATCATCCCCAGACAAATGGGCAGGTTGAAGTCACCAACCGACAGATCAAGCTCATTCTGGAAAAGACTGTTGGATAAAACTGAAAGGATTGGTCGGTTAAGCTCAATGATGCATTGTGGGCTTACCGTACCACATTTAAGACAGTTCTGGGGATGTCTCCTTATAGAATCGTGTTTGGAAAAGCCTGTCATCTGCCAGTAGAGTTAGAACACCGGGCCCTCTGGGCAATTAAGCAACTCAACTTTGACCTAACCAAGGCCGGTGAACTTAGGAAACTGCAGATTTCTGAATTAGAGGAGATACGGAATGATGCTTATGAGAATGCACGAATCACCAAGAGCAGGACCAAACTTTTTCATGACCAATTCATAACCCGGAAAAACTTTGCCCCGGGAGATAGGGTTCTGCTGTACAATTCTAGGCTTCATATTTTTGCGGGGAAACTAAAAACTCGTTGGTCGGGACCATTCATTGTGCGCACTGTTTTCCCACACGGTGCCGTGCTTATCGCAGATCCTAAAAATAACACGGAATTTAAAGTGAATGGGCAAAGACTGAAGCTCTTGTTGACTACTGAGCCGATGATTCCAGTTGATAGTGTGCTGACTCTTTTTGCTCCATCATACACCTAACCACAACAAACAATTAGGAAAAAAAATGTTTATATGCTTACCCCATGTACATTCTTCTTGACATTTCCTTTAGCCTCTTCGTACTTGGCCGGCCCGAGTCCACAAAGACGGTGACATCATCTCTTCCCCCTATTTATTGCAATTACATTTTCATCTGCATTCATTGAGGACAATGCATTAGATAGGTGTGGGGGTGCTAACACTTTTCCTTTTTCTTTTTTTCCTTTCTTCTTTCCAAAAAAAAAACTCTCAGATTGAAAAGAATTTTCATACTCTTTATAAAAATACCAAAAGATTGTAGGAATTACGGGAACCTAAGTAATAAATCTTTATTTTTGCCTGAGTAAATAAGAAAGATTGGTTTGACTAAAGAGTTAGAAAGGATAAGGAAAACAACTCACACCTTTATTTAGCCTTAGTAGAATATGCATAATTCACACACACATGCTTGGGATTTAGAAACACAACTTTTCCAAAAAAAAAAAGGAGCTGGATAATTGTGCCTCAAGAAGCATGATTACTCACGCCAGAAAAACAATCTTTATAAATAAATCTTGATCTCGTGGCCTACTCCACTTGCATATTTGACCTGAAGGGTGTTTTTTCACCTGGTGCCCTAAGACCATCTAGTTTGGGAGTCATCGGTTTGATATGTGCTACATAAGTGAAGTAGAAAGCCTAATGGAACCAGGAATAATAAGTAAATATTAATAAAATAATATTTGAAGTTGAGTTGAAAAATCCCAAGCATATTACACTTACACAGTATGCATGTCTATCTAAAGCAAAATAAAAGAATGAGTTAGAAGTACAAGATCCTTTCTAAATTTAAAGAAAAACCATAATTTCTTCTTTTATGAAGGCTAAATATAAGAGGACTTATGAGGGTTAAACCTAATTCTTACATCATTCGGTCATGTTTATTTAGATGATTGAAAGTTCTTTTTCATATATATATATACATATATTTCTTTCTGAAACAACTAACTTCTTTACTTACTGGATTTTGTGGGTGCAATCCGCTGAAAACCCTCAGGAGACAACACTCCTCCTCTAGGGGAAACTTAGAGGTTTAAAGGCTTGTTGCACATGCTCAGTGCAATCGCGTTACCTGCGAAAGTGGTATAATAATTTTCTTATTTTTGTTTTGCTCGGGACGAGCAAAAAGATAAGTGTGCGGGTGTGATTAGTCTCTAATTTTGCATAATTTTCATCACATTCTCATATTTATTTCATGTAAAATTCTACTAATAAATCCTTACTTGCTTGATCCTAGGTCCATGGTGGGTAAATGAAGAAGAAGGTCTAAATCACCATTATTTGGTGATTAAAAGACTTAAAAGGTAGCTATTGACCTAGAGGGCTGACTCTGTTAAAATCAGGAGCGTTAGCCAACAGGGAGACAACAGCGCAGCACGAAGCAGGCGGCGCCGCACGTGCCGCCCAAGGAAAGCCGCGGAAACGCGGCATTTTGCCGCGAAAACGCGGCCAAACCAGAAACCAAGAGGTCCAGCCGACAGGGGGACAACCAGGTGGCGCGCAGCAGGCGGCGCTGCGCGCGCCGTAAAAGCATTGCCGCAGAAACGCGGCAAATGCCGCGTTTCCGCGGCCATGTGGGCGCGCGGCGGGGGACAACCAGGCGGCGCGCGGCGGGGGACAACCAGGCGGCGCGCAGCAGGCGGCGCTGCGCGCGCCGCCAAAGTACTATCGTGGAAACGCGGGAAATGCCGCGTTTCCGCGGCCATGTGGCCGCGCGGCGCGTCGCGTTTTGGGCCAGGGTTTGTCCCCTGGCCCCCCTCATTCCTGATGCCTATAAAAGCCCATGAGGGTTCTTCAGTTGGGAGACCAAGGAGCTGGAGAGAATTTGTAATTTTTTTTTGGGTTTTGTAGTTGTTGTTCTTCTTCTAGGTTTAGGATTAGCCATTAAAGTGAAAGAGAGAGAGTTTGTAAGGAGTTGTATTTGGAAGGGTGACAAGATAAATACAAGTACTACTTCTCTTCTTCTTTCCATTTACTTGTCTTTACATTTGCTTTTACATTCGTACTTTAGTGTAACTCCTTCTCTTTATCTCTTTTCTTTTGTTGTTCTTTTCTTTTCCATGTGTAACTAACTCCTCCATAGCATGGCTAACTAACTACTAACCCCCTAATCTTTAACTACTTAATCGATAACCCGCATGAGTCAATAGTGTCAACAAGCCTTGTGCAAACGAGAGCTATGGCATCTTAAGACGAGGGTTCTAACTCTAACTTGCCTACAAGTATTTACCTTCTTATATTTCATACTTAAATAGTTTTGATGATCTATAAGTTTTGTATTTTGCTTGTTGTTGTAAGTTAGAGACTTTCCTTTTAACTTTGCCGATACCATTAGTGCACTCGTGTCTTCCCGTATTCTTGCCTTCTAATGGATCTTGATACGGGAATGTCCGAGTTTTTGCCGTGTAAAGCAAAGTTATAGGAAGAACTTTCACTCGATTTCCACGTAAATAGTTCCATTGCATCAGGGGTAAGCTTGCCTATGATCCATCGTGAGGCACATCTTCAAGAAGTTAGGGATTAGTGGGAGCAATTAGTAGAAGGTTAGTCATGCGTTTTTACAACTAAGAAAAATCCACTTTTACAAACTACCAAAACATTTTCCAACAATCCTTGAAACAACTTGTTTTCACTTTTTAAATTCTTTAATTGGAAACAAAGAACATTCTCCTTTCTTGAACATAAAAACCGCATCAAGCTTCCATTGCTTTCCCTCCTTGTGGATACGACCCGTATAGCCACTTCGCTACTACGGAAGAATCGCAAAAGCAGTAACTTCGACCCACTCTCTTTCTACTTTTCTTGTGCTTGCTTTTTGCCGATCAAAAACCTTATTGGTAATTTAGTGGCATGAAGTACAACTTGAAGAGCGAAAAAAAGATGAACAACAACCTCTATCCAAGAAGAAAGTACTTGCCTTCCATATATCCTCAGACATGGATAATTCAGATGATAATGAAGAGGAGATGGCAGTGCTCTCAAGAAAATTCAGAAAGTTCTTGAAGTAAGATAAGTTTAACCTATATGTTTTAACTTTAATAATACAGGTCATATGAAGAAGGATTGCCCATTGCTCAAAAACAAAGAAAATTTCAAGAGCAAAAAGTTCACAAAGAAGAAAGATTATCAGGCATCATGGGAGAATTGCGATTCCTCTTCTTCTGACGAAGAAGAAACTACTTAACATGCCAACATTTATTTTATGGCTCAAGAAGAAGATAAGGTACAATATTCTGAATTCTTAGATGCATTTCATGAGTTATACAATGATCTTAAGAATAAAAAGATGAAAAAAAAGTTTTATCAAAGGAAAATGAAAGACTCATTAAAGAAAATTCTGTTAATGTTTCTCACATTTCTTCTGTAAAATCAAAAGGATGATTTTGAATAAGTTATATTATCTTTAAAAAGGGAAAATGAGAATTTTTTAAACGAGAATGTTTCGCTTAAAAGAGAAACTATGTCTTTAAATGAAAGAGTTTCTGTTTTAGATAAAGACATGACAAGTTTCAAAAATAAATATGAAGAACTTTTGAGTGATAGTTTAATAAAGGAAAAGAAAATTTAAATGATATATTGTCATATCAAAAGATTTCATATAATCATTTTGGACTTGGATTTTCAAAAGATAAGCATATTGATCTTGGTTGTTCAAAAAAATAATATTGAAAGAACTACACATGTTTACAAAAAGAATAATGATAATTCTTTTGTTAAGAAGACCATGAAATCAAAGTATAAATATATTTGGATTCCTACAAATCTAAATAATATGGACAAAAATGTTTATATTACATCATATGTACATGATATATGTAATTCATACAATTATGTTTATACTAACAGATGGAATCCAGATTCAAATTGAGTTTGGATTCCAAAAGGTTAATAATTTTGATCATGTATGATTGGTACCATTAACAATGTTTTATCTTATAGGTACCATATAAAGAAAAGAGATTTCTTGATAATAGAAAATTTCAAACATATAATGTATTATATATATATGTCATAATATATGTATTGCAGGGGGAGAACACTTGTTTTCTATATTTGCTATAATCTGTTCTTTACAGGGGGAGAACACTTGTTTTTTATATTTTTTATAACATGTTCTTTGCAGGGGGAGAACAATTTTTTGTTATAACATGTTCTCTGCAGGGAGACTTATATGCATATAACGTGTCATCATCAAAAAGGAGGAGAATGTTGGAACTTAGATTTTGATGATAATATTTGTGATGCAGATGCATTGGAGCTCTATCTCAAAAGCTTATGATGAGTTCTAAGTGCTGAAGACTACTCAAAGATATTTGGCTATTTTGTGTATTTTATATAGAATGTTAAAAGCCTTGATCACACGCACAAATAGTCTTATTAGTCAACTTGACTTTTCCTATAGTCGACTAATACAATTTCTAGTCGACTTATCAAAGTTCTATAGTCGACTAAAGTCCTATCCAGAAAAGATATCAACTTTCTGTTTCTTAACTGTTAGCATTAGTCGACTTACCTACATTATTAGTTGACTAATACATGTTATAGTCGACTAACTTGAAATCACCTAGAGGGGGGGCGAATAGGTGATAGGCTAATCTAATGAACTAAATGCGAAATTTAAAACTAATTGCAACAACACCTAGTGCAACCAACGAGTGTAGCCAAATCCCGGTGAAGAGCTCTGGACTAACTCCTCTTGATTCCTCTGAATAAGAGTTGAGGCGCTATATGAAGCTCTCGTGGTTAAGCACAAGTGAGGCACACACAAACAAGCC
The DNA here is from genome assembly GCA_038442645.1 of Agave tequilana. Taxonomy (NCBI): domain Eukaryota; kingdom Viridiplantae; phylum Streptophyta; class Magnoliopsida; order Asparagales; family Asparagaceae; genus Agave; species Agave tequilana. Next base: position 37,053 of record JAVJIF010029160.1, on the reverse strand, counting down.
AAGCATATAATATGTGATATGACAATATGAATGATGCAAGGCACAAATAAAAGAGAGAGAGAGTTAGAGTCAATGGATCAAATGCAAACAACAATTTTGTTTCGAGGTTCGAGCACCAAGCTCTACATCCCCGCCTTCACCGAGAAGGATTTTCAATCCACTAGGAGTACCGAACTCCTCTCTCAACCAATACAACCTCCACCGAGGCAATACAAATGTTCTACCGAAGACCGGAGTACCAAACTCCACCAAGCTAATACAACCTCAATCCACCTCTACCAAAGAGGGATACAAATCCAATCCACCTCCACCTCACCAAGAGGGAGCAAACCACAATCTCAACCTCTACCAAAGAGGGAGCTAATCACAACCCAAATCCACCTCTACCAAAGAGGGATATCACAAATAAAGGGTGGTTACAACAAGGTGATCTCAAAGACCACAAACTCAATTTTTTCCACAAATAAAGATCCTATAGAATAGGATAGAATGATCTAGCTCAAGTGGAAGTCAAGGTGTTTTGGAAATCAAATAACAAAGAAAAATCCTTGGAAAAACACTTGCTATATGATAGAAATGAAGATATAAAGCAATATCCCAAAAACCTATTTTTCTTTGAATTTTCCAAACCCTTGAAAACAATATAAAGATGAAATCCTTTTGGCTTTAAAACTCTTTTGAATTTGTATAAAACACTAGGGAAACTGGAAATTTTCTCTTATAAAAACTTAGCCAAAAACTCAAACAATGGGGTTTATATACACCCCAATCCAAAAACTAGCCGTTAGAGCAGATTTCTGCTCTTGGTGGCTTGCGGTCGACCGGCACGGTCGACCGCCAACGGTCAAATTTTTGACCGTTGGAGGCTAGCGGTCGACCGCCCGGTCGACCATCCTAATCCAGAGAGCAAATGCTCTCTGGCCGGTCGACCGCTCGGCCGACCGCCCTAAGTGGCAAACCAAGCGTGCACGTTTGGTGCACATCAGTCGATCGGTCCGGTCGACCGACTCTGGGTCCGGTCGACCGGCCCGGTCGACCGCCAGAGCCTGGCAGGCTGAGTTCTGGGTCAGAAAACTTAGGTTAAAAATATTCTAATAAATCCCATAAAACTTCTAAAAATCCACAAAAATAGTTTCTAACATTATATATGATATACAAACATGTGTTAAAAATTTCAACACAAATATCAAACATTTTAAACCATTTTTGTGTTATGGAAAAATTACCGAAAATCAAAACCTGTATTTTTTCAAACTTAGACTATTCAAATAAACTTTGTCCAAACCTTATCCAAATACAAAAACATGATACTTAAGCATTTTAAAGCATGTTGCATATGGACATAGGTCCAACATACATGAAATATATACATATCAATTTTTTTTACTTTAATTCCAAAAATATGTTTTGTTAAAAATAGAAAACCTAAACCACATGAATAGGTAAGTCAAAATAAGTTTGTCTAGGAAGTTAAGCAAGCATGTATATAGAATGAATCTACTATACATAAAACCATTTAAACTTGTTTTGATCTAACTATTCATGAAAACCAATATCGGTTAAACTAAAAACCGAAAACCAATATCCAAAACATAAAACGTGTGTGTGTTGTGAACTTGAGCATATCATACTATTTAATCTTTACAAATGGATCTAAATAAAAACTAAACTAGGTACCGAATTTTTCTTGACGAACTCCGTCTTCAAGCTGACTCGATCCAAACCGTGATTCTCTAAGCTTGACTCCAACGAGTGCTAGATATGATCTTGATGCTCGGGCTCTTGAATCACCATGTGATAGCTCCAAAAACTCCTTTGTTGAAGCTAATCACCTACTAATATCTTGATTAGAGATCTGAAACTAAACACCACAAGATTATTAGTAAACATAACTACATGAGTTAATGATCATCAAAACTAGAGTGGAAGGCCTCTGGGCCAACAATCTCCCCCTTTTTGATGATGACAAAACTCATGGAGTTATATATATGCATGGATTAAAGTTAAGCTTCAAAGAAGCTTCCCCTTAACTCATGCATCACAAAAAAACAAATAAATATGACAATGAAGCACATAAACATGTATGACATATATGCAAATACAAGGAGATAAACATGCATAAACAAAATGAAACTCATCAAATTCTTTTTCTCTAAACATTCATAAACAAGCATGAAACTCATCAAATTCTTTTTCTCCTATTTGCAAAACAAAACATATATGCATAAACATAAATCCTTTCCAAAACATGGATATATATATACCATAACATGAAAATGAAAACAAGCTCTTGATACCAAAATACCAAAAAAAATAAATTATTTCTTCTTTTCATAAAGCTCTTGATACCAATATTAACAAACATAAAACAAACATGCATATAAAACATGCATATAAACTCAAATACTTCTCCCCCTTTTTGTCAATCATCAACAAAGGGGTCAAAGAAAACAAAACAAAATGTTCTCCCCCTTTTTGTCTAAAACAAAAATGATACCAAATAAGGGGTGCAATCAAAACCAATATAATACCAATTAAAAATATGTCAATGAAGTGCATTATGATCAGTTGAAAGTGAACATATAAAAATTTAAGAAATACCAATATCCATTTAAAGTAAATAAGCATTGAAAACAAATATGAAAATATATACCAATTGAAAGAAATAGATCAATAGATACCAACTGTAGGAAAGCAAATAAATATCTTGATTACCAATTGAAAGTAAACAAAATCTTGATACCAATTGTAAGTATTTTCATTTTGAACATATGATATCAAATTAAAATCTATTTTTCATCATAAAGTATGGGAGTGGAAATCATCGGTAAACTAAATACCAATTGAAAGATGAAATACAAATTTTCTCCTCCTTTATGAAATACCAAATAAAACGATGCATAAGCTTGTTTAAGATACCAATTGAAAACTAATCAATTGAAACATGATAGTCATAAAAAAATCAAGCTTATCATAATCAAAATTGTGCTCCAAGATATAGGGATATAATAAGCACAAATAAAACAAATATATATGTATGAAAAATTTTGATACCAATCGAAATTGATACTCTTGAAGTGAAAGCATACATACATAAAAATATATGAGTATACAAAAAAATGTCAATATTGATACCAATTGAAAAAAATCCAATGATACCAATTTGAAACAACAATAATATCAAGTGTATATCTCATAATACCTTCCACCCATTTCATGCACAAGTTTAAAATGATTTCCAGTAAAGAGCATACAAGGCATGGTCTCCCATCCAACCGCCCTTGGAAGGTAGGGTTTTCAAAAATAGGTTTGAAAAATAGTGTATGTTTGAAAAACTCTACCATAACGAAGAATCCCGCAACTAGTTAAATGGAAAAACTTGTAAACTAGTACGAAATCCTTCAAGGAAGGAATAAAATAAAAATATTTTTCATGAAACTATGTAAATCAAATGATCACTAAAAATACTCAAAGTCCATAAAGCCCATACATACTCATGAAAACACAATCATGAGAAATATTTAAATGAAGTGAGTGCACAAGTGTTATGTGAAACACATAATCATGAAATTTGGCAATAAAGCTCAATATTCCTTAAAACATGAAAATCATCAAAAACTATTTAATCTTCAAGGCATATGTATGTCTTATACAAACTAAATTATACATACATATCCAAACACAACGAGTCCACAAATGTATATGCATGAAGGCACGTGGCTCAAAGGATGTATATGCATAATCAATAGTTTGGACAAGATGGACATATACATGAAGTTAAACATATAATCATAAAAAATATGGATAAAATAGGAATACAAGTTAAATGCATGAATCATTAAAAGTAGACTATACTAGCACATCTAATGGGTACAAATAAGCGTTCAAGCATAAACATATAAAAATTTATTTGTGGCCCACTATATGTACAAGTATAAATCCTATTCTTAATGAAAACTAACATTTAAACATATATTCAAAACTTAAAGCATAAAACAAGACATAAATCAACATGATAAACATAAAAATGATCATTATGTGAATCCACATGCTACTAGAACTATGATATGCATAATAGCTAAACAATGGTGAGAACACAACATGGGTCCATATAAACATGAGTGATCTCAAATGCTATACATGCATGTCAATGATCTAATAATCATGGCATTATCATAATAATCTATAAACATTAAAACATGAAGCATCAAAACAAAAATCATAAACATCCATATGATCATTATGTATATGCATATGCATTAGATCTAGGATATACATATTAGTTTAAAACAAGGTGAGAACACTAAATATAGATCCATATAAAACATGGGTATCTCAAATAACTAAACATGTATATCACTAATCTAAATATCATGGCATATGACATAATGAACATGAAACATCAAAACATGCTAAAACAATGATATGAAAAGCATGTAAACAATAAACGGGAGTTAGAGATCGATACCAAAACCGATGAAGGCACCTCTCTAGTTCTCCAAACCAAGGTGGTCCTCCCACCAAAACATCCCTTGAAAGTGATGCATCCAAAAAGTTTTCTTTATGCTCGGAACGCATCCACCTCAAGGCACCATAACTCTCACGTCATGCGAGAGCCCACACCTACATCATAAGCAATAGGGGGGTCTTTGGTACCCATACTCTTTTGGGTCTATGGGGGTTAGTACTTTTTCTAACCCAAACAAATTTATTTGCTAAATTAGAATCATTTATATGATCATAACAAAATTTAGCAAGATGGCCCTTACGTCCACAATGTGTACAAGTGTACACTGTAGGCTGTCTAAAAATCATTAAAAGACAAGCCATTAAAAAAGGCGGAGTTTCAGGTTCTAGACGCAGGACTAATGATGGCCATCCGCGTCTCAACATCAAGGCGCATGGGCTCAACACCCGCGTCTCAACATCAAGGCGCATGGGCTCAACACCCGCGTCTCAACATCAAGGCGCGTGAGTTCAACACCCGCGTCTCAACATCAAGGCGCGTGGGCACAACACCCGCGTCTCAGCATCAAGGCGCGTGGGCTCAACACCCGCGTCTCAGCATCAAGGCGCGTGGGCTCAACACCCGCGTTTCGAGGCCCACGTCTCGGTTATAACCGCCCTGGTTATGGGGCCAGTCACCGCCCACATAGCGGGAAAGTTAGCCCCTCATTGTGGAGCACTTTTTGGGGGCACGTTCACCCCTGAGACCTCTATAAATAGCCCTCCGCTATAGGAATGAGGAACGAAGAGACAAGATAACAAGGACAGAAGAAACAAGAGATAGACAAAAAGGCAGACAGAGAGAGAAGCAAGAGAGAGCTCAACTCTTCAGTAAGCTTGCTGCGTACAAGTTGCTCTTTGCCTAACTTCTCTTTGAGAGTTTTGGTAGACAGAGCTGTGCTACTCCTTCTACCAGCCGAAGAGAAGATCCCGAAGGTCTGGACGGTCACCCGGTCAACGAAGAACAAGATTCACTCTCCATCGCCACACGAAGAACCCAGCACTAAACAAAGGGAGGATTCAAGACTCAACATCCTCTCTCCCTTGTAACCGGAATACGAGTCCGTTGTAATTTTTTAATTTGATTCAAGGAAATCTTACTTCGACCCCGTACCTTCTTCGTGTGCATACAAGTGATGGCGACTCTGCTGGGGACTTCATTTGTTACCGACGAGCAAATCGTGGCGCAAGGTGACATCCTCCGTAAGGGGAAGATGGTCGAATCGCTAGTTGTCGAGTTCGACCAGGCGAAGTACGAAGAGTTTCTCTCTTCCGGCTCCAAGAGCCCAAGGACCCGCGTCTGCCGCAGGGTCTCGACGGGGAATGGCCCCGAAGCCCGATCTGAGGCTCTCTCGGGCGCCACTGCTGCCAACTGTGCCAAGCAGGATACACGCGCCAACGCCTCTCAGGAGGCCCGCGTGGTCTCGGGCACAACTGCCGTTGCGACCAACCGCGCCGCACGGAACACACGCGTCAGCGTCTCTCAGGAGACCCGCGTGGCCAAAATCTCTGGTGTCCAGCATCAGGTCGTCGTTGGTCTCTCTCCACCTCCACGACGCAACCGAAATGCTGAGCGTCGTCAGAGGAGGCGTGCGCGTCAGCTACAAGTTGGAACTTCTGATTGTCCAACTGAGGCTGCACGCAACGCGCAAACTGGCGTCTTAGCTGTGCCGCATCCAGCGCGCGAAGTCCGCGTTTGGCGGCCCAAATGCGAGACTCCCCAAGTTAGGTCCTCCGAAGACCAACTGGTCAAACGCCAAGGTGAAACCTCTGCGCCTCGTCAGGCGCAAGAGGCACGCCCCCATAGTCGTGGGGCCCAGCAACCCACTTTCTCTTAAACTCTTCTGCCCCGACGCACTAAGCGGCAACGCGACAATCGCGTCTCGTCTCAACAGAGACGCCAGACGCGCGTCTTACAGCCGCGGCGCGAAAGTCGCGTCCCTGAAACCCGCGTCCAGGCTGTACAGCATATGGATGCCTCTCGTCTTCGACGTTACGAGGTTAATCACTTCGATCCCCCTCCCGTGGATCTGAGGGATTACTTGACGAAGAAAAGAAGTGTCAATCAGGTTACTTCATCATGTTGCTGCCAACGGCTCATCTCTATGCTCTCCGAGTGCCGTTGTGGTTTAGGTGTGCACCAGCAGTCTTTAGTTAGGCAGCTGACCTTGATACCCCCGTCAGCCAAAAGAAGACGCTCTCATAGGCGGAGGATGTTCTCTGACGCTGAATACCCAGAGCTCACTGCGAATATGACAAGCAGGAGCAGAGGAAAACAGCCTGCAGTCAGCTCTGACGAGTCTGATTCTGAACCGGAAGGAGTGTATCGACACACTCGTACCCGGACCGGGGCCATCCCCCTAATTGATTATAATGCCCTAGCCCGGGGCATCAAAGTAAACGACTCTCATTCTGCTGTAGCAGAATCGCAGGCCTCGAATTATTCCATCGAGAAGGAGGCCTTCATCTACATGACTAGCACTCCTGAGGAGACAGCCTGACGCCTGGATCAGCAGGCCCAGGTTCAGAGGGAACAACTCGATATGATTCTTGCTCAACGGGAATCTATCGAATCTCTCAAGCAGATGCTTGCGCAGTTGCTCGAAGACAGGAAGAAATCTCCCCCTAAAAAGTCTAAGGGCAAGAAAAAAGAGGGAGAAAGCTCGTCTTCCGTGCACCCTGACGGAGAGAAGCCCACCTCGACCTCGTCCAAATCCTCGTCGCAAGGGAAGGACGACCAAAATCAGGGGAAGATTCATTCCGAAAGAATGAATCAATTAGAGCAACGCCTTGAGGCCCTCACCAACCGTAAAGGCCTCCAGGAAGCGGGAGTGATCCGGCCTTATCCGGCCGAGTGGGACTTGGTTCCATACCCGCCCAAGTTTAAGGCTCCAACCCTCCACGCATTCGATGGGAAGGGGTCACCCAACCAACACCTCTACTACTTTAAATCCCAAACAGGGAATGTAGTAGACAATGATGCCATCTTGGCACGTCTGTTCATTGGCACCCTGAAAGGGCTCGCCTTTGAATGGTTTATAAAACTCCCGGAGGCCTCCATCAAGAACTGGGGTGATTTGGAGAAGCTATTCCTAACGCGCTTCTTCGAAGATGACTCGGAAGTCACGATGCCCACCCTTTTGGCTACCAAACAGCGAAAGGGAGAGTCCGTCAAATCTTTCGTGGAAAGATTTCGGAATGTGGCACTCCGATGTCCGAGTGGCATGACCCAGGTCACCCTGTGATTAGGAAAAGATAGTGTGAAGTATTTGCACAGATATTATGTAAAAGAGGGAAGGTTTAGAGTCAACCTTAGTGCTTGATCACTCCACAAATGTATTTCAAATGATTAATGTATCCTTTCCAATCTCCGTAGTAGCAAAGAGCTTATACATGTCGATCCTCGAGGAGAGCTCACGATGGAAACTTTACGGTTCGTAGTGAAGAAAGAAAAATGAAGATTCTTCTTTGTTTTTAAACAAATGCAAAAAGCATGGAAAAGAAAATGAAAGAATTGGTGGATTTGTTCATGATGGAAAGGAAATCAAAAGAACTTTAGAAAAGTGTATTGCTAAGAGAGAAAGCTAGTAAAGAAAATGTTTAGAAAACTTTAGCTGATAAAAGCCATGGCTAGCTAACTTTACTACTTTGCTAACTTACTAAGCTCAAGGGTGATGCATGATTGCCTCATGTTGATTCATTGGCAATAGAGATGACTTGCTTGTTTGGTCAAGTATTTTTCCCGTTTTGAAGATGAGTGTTCTTCTCGGTCTTAGCTTGTAGCCTCATATTGATTCATTGGCTCCCGAGATAGATTTTCTATGGTGGACTACAAGGAGTGGTACTCAAGGGATGCTAAGGAAGAAGATACAACATTCATTAGTCATTCAAGGCATAACAACAAATTAGCTTGAAGTAAAGAAGTTGTTCTACAAATAGCATATGTTTGGTGATCCATCTCCATGTTCCATCAAGGCACTTGTTCTAGACAAGGCTCTAAATGAGGCACATATGAATCATATGGAGTATGAACAAGCATTTACCAAGTGAAAGCAACTCTACTTCCTTGGAAAGCAAAAGAGACTTTAACAATGCAAGTATAGAATTTAGCAATCACCCAAAGAGTTAGAAGTTAGCAATGAGAGTTGTTAGCTAGCCATGTAAGAGAGATTTAGCTATCCATTACAAAAGAAACTAAACAACAATTCATGATGAAAGTAGAAATGCAATAGAAGTAAAGCAAGAAAGTAAAGCAAAGTAAAGAAAAGTACTAGAGATTGTAAAGAGAAGAATAAAGCTTTGATTAATCCTTGCTTACAAGTGATGTCACCTCCTTGCCTACAAGCTCTCAAAAACACTCTCTTTTCTCTCTTTAACAAAATCTCTAGGAGGAAGAAGAGGGAGAACTAAAACCTAAGAGAATACCAACACTCTCTCACAAATACAAGCTTTTACCCTAATCTCTCTCTTTCTCCTCTGTTTAGCTCGTGCAGACCCTGGTGCTGTATTTATAGGCCTCAGAGAGAATGATCTAGAGCCCAGGTTGTTGGAGAGAAATTCGGGCTTCAACAACCTCACAACTGCCGCAGATCTGCGGCAGTTACCCAGAATCTGCGGCAGAATCTTGGCCGTTGAGGCCAAGATTTCTGTTGCGCGTATCTCGTAGGTTGTTAGCCACGTGGACCTTCTGGAAGTTTGAGTTGGCGCGTGGATCTCTCCTGATTCTGGATTCAAACTTGGGCTCTCTTTTAGGCTTTGAATTAATTCCCTTTAATTATTCTAATTAAAGAGATTTTGGGCCTTTTCTCTTTTAAAATGTGGACCTGCAAAAATAGAGAGAAAAGGATTAAAAATCACATTTTTATTTACAATATGCATGGTATGGAAGTGGTAAAATATGCAAATATGTATAACAATCACACCCCCATACCTAGCTTTTGCTTGTCCTCGAGCAAAAAAGAAAGAAAAAGAAAATCCTAACTAGATTATTACACCACTTTCGTAGGTGACACGATTGCACTGAGCACGTGCAACAAGCCGTTAAACCTCTAGGTTACCCTAGAGGAGGAGTGTTGTCTCCTGAGGGTTTTCAGCGGATTGCACCCACAAAATCCATAAAGAAAAATAAAAGGGTTAGTGAAAATTTTGATCCATGTTTTAAAGATTCTCACTTAAGTTATAGGTTTCAGGTTACCCTAAACTTGTCATTCCTTTTATAAGCGTCTATTTGGAGTTTTGTTTTCAATTTAGGTTAAGTTTTTAGGGAAAAGATCAAAAACCGGATTTTGCATCAATCCTAGGGTATATACATCTATAAATATGAAGGATCTTTCTTAGATTAAGTTCATTTATTTACTAATATATATAACATTTTTCTTTTTTTATAATATTTATTTATTTACATTTCCTTAGCATCCTTAGGCTTTCTAGTTTACCCTTGTAGCGAGTCTCTTACCGATGACTCCCAAACCAGATGGTCTTAGGGCACCAGATGAGAAAACATCCCTAGGGTTCGATGACTCGAGTAAAAAAGGCCACGAAGGAATTTAAGGACTTAACCACCTTTAGGCGTGACTGGCCATGCTTCTTGAGGCACAGCTAACCAGCTTAATTAGTGGCTAAGTATTTATTATTTATTTATATACATTTTTTTCTATATATTTATTTTTTTATTTTTATTATTATATATATATGTAAATAAAGTCACAAAGTCTTTGATTAATCCTTCAATATGTTTAATATATATATCCTAAAGAAAGAATTAAAATCTAGTAATTTTTCTAATCCTTTATTACTTAACCTAAAAATCTAACAAAACTCCTCTTTTCAACTTGTAATTAGAAATCTTAATTTAGAGTTTCCTTAATCCCTAAAGTTAAGTTTGATTCTTTACACATGGATCAAGAATTTCCTTTTTTTATATTTTTATTATTTTTTTATTTTTCTAAAAGAAAAGGTAAAATCTAAAAGAAAATCTACAAAGAAAAGTAAAATCTAAAAGAAAATAAAAAACCTAAAAAGAAAGTAAAAATCCTAAAAGAAAATAAAAATCCTAAAAAGAAAATGAAAATCCTAGGTTCGTATCTACCCCCCATACCTATCTCATGCATTGTCCCCAATGTATGCAAGATGAAATGATGCATGAAATAGGTAAAGGATAAAGCTACTCCCTCCGTCGCTTTGGACCAGCAGTGGTGCTAGGTCCAGCTGACTGTGATCGTCTTAATGCGGCCTCCATACTGTCTAACCGAGAGGATTGCTCCTCTACCTTCTTCCTAAGACGAACCTGCCCCCTAAAGATCTTCTTCATGCCCCGCCAGATGGTGGACATGAAGGCACGAGAGTCCATTGGGGGATCCTGCCTCCAAAATTGTGGCTCATCTATTTCCTCTAAGCTTTCCTCCGAAGAGGACTCCACAGGTATATCCTCGGGCTGGGCACTAGGTGTCCAGACCACGTGCAAGCAACCATTATATGAACTGGTGGGTCTTTCTGCAGTAATAAACACTCGGTCAAAAGAATTAAAGACATCGTCTGGTAGGAAGGTCCTACATAGACGTGTAATCAAGATTGGATGGGAATGCTTGGCTCCCCGAGTGCGGGAGGAATTGTCAAGAATAGCATGAAAGATGGCCCTATTTAAACAAACCGTGTGGTTCCGAGTCATTAAATCATGGATGATTTGCAACACGGGTCTGTTAAAGGATTATTGATGTTCAAGCCCTAAAATGTTGCGTTGGATCTAGCGTCCAACGCAATGCACATTTCTAAAGGTCGTATTGGCTTTGAGCCCACGATCCTGCTCTGTGCAGCGAACCCCCATAATGGTCATGTAGTCTATCAGTGGCAAGGGGTCGCTATGGTGGGGGTGAATTGGGACATCAGTGATTTCAGCAATGAGAGGGATTGTGACAAGGATGTCACCTAATGGCATATGAACTACGAATTGGTGTGTCGCATAATTAATAGATGCATGATCGAGTGCATTATAAAATGTATTGACTAGTTCAGGGCAATAGTATGCATCATTTTCACGGTTATCGTAAACCAGAGAATACCAATTCCATGTACGTAATCTATCAACAAAGATGTGCCCATACCCCCCATTGTCATTCAGAATTTTTGAAAAACCCCTTTCCACAAACAGATTCGGGGCCATGTATAATAATGAATTTAAAGCAAAGGATCAAAGAGCAAACCACCAGAGAAGGCACCAAATCTGATTCTGGAAGAATAGGTACTGGATCTGCCACCAGAGAAAAATTTCGATCGGTCAGAAATTTTTTTGCGCTCCAAATATAGCAGGACGGCCGCAAATCTGCGGCAAAGGTTGTGGAATTGCGGCAAAAAAAGGGTTTCTGAGGAAGGGAAAATTTTCAGAGGTCTGTGATTGAAGGAGGATTTCAGATATGAGGGGAACTTTGCGTTTTTAGGGAGGACGGGTAGGTGAAGAGAGTATTTATAGGAGGGAGAGAAAATGAGATTTCCAATATTAACCCTAGGTCAAAAGTGTATTTACAACCCTAGGAAAAGGAGTTTGAAAATGAATGGGATCCTAGGGAAGGTAGAATCCTAGGAATTTGAAACTCTTTTAAGCACAAAAGTCCCTCATTATTTTTTTTTATTTATTTGTATTTACAAAGTTTTATTTACAAAAGTGATCCCAAAATGATATGCAGGGAAATTCTCGGGAAACTGTACAGATGGAATGGTCACAGATAAACTGGGTCAAAAAGACCCAATTCATGAACTTCTTGTGACACGACATCGGTGGTAAAGAATGGCTTTAAACGTTGACCATTTACAGTAAATGTGTTGCCATTATTAGGATCAAGAATCTCTATAGCACCGTGTGAGAAGACTTTATTCACTATGTATGGTCCTGACCACCTGGTTCTCAATTTACCAGGAAATAGATGGAGTCTTGAGTTGTACAACAGAACCTTTTGTCCTGAGACAAAAATTTTCCGGTGAATGGAATTATCATGAAAGAGCTTGGTTCTGTGTTTTGTTATCCGAGCATTGTCATATGCCTCATTTCTTAGTTCTTCTAGCTCGGATATCTGCAACTTCCTCAAAGCACCGGCTTTATCTAAATCCAAGTTCAGCTGCTTTAAAGCCCACATAGCTCGGTGTTCTAACTCCACATGCAAGTGACAAGGTTTTCCAAATACAACTCGATATGGAGACATACCGAGGACAGTCTTGTAAGCAGTCCTGTAAGCCCATAAGGCATCAGTGAGTTTGATGGACCAATCCTTACGGTTCTGTCCAACGGTTTTCTCCAAGATGAGTTTTATCTGTCTATTCGTGATTTCTACTTGCCCGTTGGTCTGAGGATGGTATGCCGTGGATAATTTGTGAGTAATAAAGTATTTACGCATCAGGGCTTCAAAAGCCCTATTGCAAAAATGACTCCCATTGTCACTTATTATTGCACGGGGGCTCCGAAGCGAGAAATGATGTAGTCTCGTAAAAACTTGATGACAACTTGATTGTCATTTATCCTTGTTGGAATTGCTTCAGCCCATTTGGAAACATAATCTACGACTACCAAAATGTATTGGTTACCATAGGACAGAGGAAAGGGTCCCATAAAGTCGATGCCCCATAAGTCAAAAATTTCGACTTTCAAGATGGGTGTAAGGGGCATCATGTCTTTCTGTGTGATTCGACCCGTCATTTGACACCTATCACATAGCTTGCAAAAGGTATATGCATCCTTAAAGAGAGTGGGCCAATAAAATCCACTCTGAAGTACTTTCTCAGCAGTTTTCCGTGGACCAAAATGTCCACCGCAAGCTAGTTTGTGACAAAATGTCAAGGCACTCTGATGTTCCTCCTCAGGAAGACACCTTCGTATGATCTGGTCAGGACAATATTTGAATAAATACGGTTCATCCCAGAAAAAGAACCGCATTTGATGCATGAAACGGTGTTTTTCCTGGCCTGACCAATGAGAAGGTATTTGCCTGGTAGCAAGGTAATTCAATATGTCAGCATACCAGGGCTCTCCATTCATCACAAAAAATGTGTTCGTCAGGGAAATCGTCATTAATTGGTATTCTCTCCTTTGGTGCATTTGGGATTCTAGACAAGTGATCAGCTACCACATTCTCAACGCCCTTTTTATCCTTTATCTCCAGATCAAATTCTTGTAAAAGAAGTATCCATCGAATAAGTCTTGCCTTAGCATCTTTCTTTTGCATTAAGTATTTTAGGGCGGAGTGATCAGTGAAAATAATCGTCCTGGACCCTAGCAGATATTGGCGAAATTTTTCCAACGCAAAAGACAACAGCTAAAAATTCCTTTTCAGTAGTTGTATAATTGAGTTGGGCTTCATTCAGCGTTCTGCTAGCATAATATATTACGTGTTGCCTAGTATCAATACGCTGCCCTAAAACAGCGCCGATAGCAAAGTCCGAGGCATCACACATAATCTCAAAAGGCTTGGTCCAATCAGGTGCAGAAATGATAGGTGCTGAGACAAGTTTACTCTTAAGCTCATTCCATGATTTTTGACATTGTTCATCAAATATAAAGGGTACATCCTTTCCTAAGAGATTTATCAAAGGTCTTGCAATGTTGCTAAACCCTTGAATAAATCGTCTATAGAAGCCGGCGTGCCTTAAAAATGATCTAATGTCTTTTAAGCATGTTGGCTCTGGGAGCTTGTTATGACTTCCACTTTAGACTTGTCAACCTCAATTCCCTTGTGTGAAACTTCGTGCCCTAGAACAATTCTTTGCTTGACCATAAAGTGACACTTTTCCCAGTTAAGTGTCAAGTTTTTCTCCATACAGCGTTGTAGAACTAGTTTCAAATGGTACAAGCATTGTTCAAAGGAATCCCCGTAAATGGAAAAATCATCCATAAAAATCTCCAGAAATTTCTCCACCATGTCTGAAAAAAGGCTCAACATGCAACGTTGAAACGTTGCAGGAGCATTGCAAAGACCGAAGGGCATCCTTCTATATGCAAATGTTCCAAAAGGACAGGTGAAGGTGGTTTTGTCTTGATCCTCGGGAGCAATCGGAATTTGATTATATCCTGAATATCCATCCAGGAAACAGTAGTACTCATGTCCCGCTAATCTCTCGAGCATTTGGTCAATGAACGGACGAGGAAAATGGTCTTTACGTGTGGCAGTGTTCAACTTTCTGTAATCGATACAAACTCGAATCTTCGTTGGAAGACGTGTTTGTATCAATTCTTTCTTCTCATTTTCTACCACAGTAAATCCTGCTTTCTTGGGCACAGCGTGAACTGGACTTACCCACTGACTATCGGATATGGAATAGATAATCCCATTATCTAATAGCTTCAAGATCTCAGTTCTAACAGCTTCCTGCATGATTGGGTTTAGTCTGCGCTGAGGGTCTCGTTTTGGCTTCGCATCTTCCGTCAAATGAATCCGGTGTTGAACTATGGAAGAACTAATCCCCTTGATGTCAGCCATGGTCCAACCAATGGCCTCTCTATTTTCCCTTAACACAGTAAGAAGATCCTCTTCTTGTTGTTCAGTTAGATTGGATGCAATGATTACAGGAAAGGTTTCTTTCTCATCCAAGTACTTGTACTTGAGATGGTCAGGAAGAACCTTAAGCTCAGAAGAAGGGATCGGATCTATAACTGGCTGTTCTTGGTGTAAGGGAAGAATAGGGGTGGTATTAGTGGTCCTTTCCACAGTCGACTCAACAATCTGATCAAGGTTGAAGTCATCAGACTCCAACTCAAATTCCTTTTCAGACTCATACTCAACTTCCTCATCATGTTCACTTGTTAAACCTTCTATCAAGTTCACTTCGAAAGAATCATTGTCCAAATCCCTAGGTTGCTTTCCCAGATGGAAAACATTCACCTCTTTTGTCATATCTCCGAAGGTTAGATGCATCGAGCCATTTCTACAGTTGATGATTGCGTTTGCGGTGGCTAAGAAAGGACGTCCGAGAATGACAGGTGTCTGTGCTCTGTGATTTTGTACGGGTTGTGTCTCAAGAACGACGAAGTCTAGGGGGTAAATGAATTCCCCGACCCGTATCAAAACATCTGTAATCTCCCCCTTGGGAATCTTTACAGAGCGGTCAGCCAATTGTATCGTCATTTGGGTCGGACGAAGGTTGCCCAACCCTAATTGCTGATACACAGAAAAGGGGAGAAGATTGATGCTCGCGCCCAAGTCAAGCAAAGCCCTTTTATTGTGGTCTGTCCTATGATGCAAGAAATGGTTGGGCTCCCTGGATCTTTGTATTTTACAGGGATCGGACCATTGAGCAGTTCACTAATATTGGAAGCCAGGAAGACTTTTTTAAGGACATTTACTTTTCTCTTTTTGGTGCACATTTCTTTTAGAAATTTGGCGTAGGATGGGACTTGTTGTATGGCATCAAGGAGAGGGACATTGATTTGGACTTGGTTGAATATCTCTCTTATCTTCTCCATGTGAGCATTCATCTTTTGATTTTTAAGCCTATTTGGAATGGTACAACAGGCTTGTATGTTTGCTCATCAATCTTTTCTTTTCCTTTAGACTGGGAAGTGGATGGTTGTGTGCTTGAAGAAGGATTGCCTTGAATAGGTTGGATTGGAGCAAACGGTGGTGGCTTTGACACAGATTTGGTGGGATGATTTGAAACCTTGTTATCTACATGCTTTTCAGATCTAAGAATTTGAATAGCTTGGCATTGGCTGGGGCCCAAGTCTTCAACTTCGTGCAGGGGAAAGTGAGTTTTTGGATTGGGCACAGGTTGGCTAGGTAGCACTCCTTTTTGTCGTTCATTCAGAGAGTTAGCCAACTGCCCTATCTGAATTTGCAATTTATTCATATCCTGTTGTTGATTGTTCATCATTGAAACTTGAGTTTTAGATAAGGTCTCTATCATTTTCTCCAAATCAGAAAGTCTCTTGTCTGAAGGATTTGGTGGTGGATGATGCTGATACTGGGGCTGAAAGTTTGCTGGGTAAGGTACTGGATTTTGATATGACTGGAATCTTGGTGGACTTTGGTATGAATGGACGTTTGGTGGGTTCTGGTGGTAAGTCGATGGATGAGACTGAGCAGGGTATTATTGTGGAAATGGTTGCCTCGTCTGCTTAGGACCAGACTGACTCCAAGAAAAGTTTGGATGGTTTCGCCATCCCGGATTGTATGTTTTGGAGTAAGGATTGTAAGTAGGTCTGGTGTATGCGGCATTCGTACTCTCCTGAAACATTTGAGTTTGATATACTGGACACTCCTCAAACAGATGATTAAGATCATGGCAGTAGGTACAACCCGGGTTGACCACAGGTGATGGACTGGCCACCGGTGATGGGTTGACCTGGTTAACAGCAGAAGATTCCCTAGACTCAAGTTGTTCTATCCTCCTCATCAATTGTGTTATTTTAGCTTCTGCAGCTATCGAGGATTCTAAGGAGTGTAAACCGGTTCTGAAAGTTGTGGGTGTGGGTTTCTCAGGACATGATTCCCACTGGACTGTTTTTTCCGCTAGGGCTTCAAAGAGATCCCAACCCTGATCTTCATCCTTTTTTAGAAATTCTCCCTGACACATGGTTTCAAGGAGTGTCTTAGTTTGATAATCGAGCCCATCATAGATAATCTGGCACTGGCGCCATTTTTCTATACCGTGATGGGGACACAGGGCTATTGGGTCTTTGAAGCGCTCAAAGTACTTCCAGAATGGTTCATTGGCTTCTTGCTTAAATTGCATTATATTTTTCCTCATGAAGGCTGTCTTATGGATAGGATAAAACTTTTTAAGAAAGACCTTAACGAAATCATCCCATGAAGAAATTGAGCTGACAGGAAGATTGTACAGCCACTTCTTAGCAATATCCTTAAGTGCGAAGGGAATGAATCTAAGTCTCACAGCGTCCTCTGTCAACTGGGAAATTCTCATCATAAGGCATACTTCTTCAAACTCTCGGATGAAGAGGTACGCATCCTCAGATTCTAAGCCATGGAATCGTGGAAGAGTGTTTATGAACTGCGGCTTTAACTCAAAGTTATTTCCATTGGTATTTGGAAGAAGAATGCATGAAGGAAGTGAGGTGCGAATCGGGTAGAACTTGTCTTGCAACGAAATGTTGTTGGTCATGATTGGGATTGTGTCAAGTGGTGGTGTATGTGCTAGTGTAGAAATTCTCACAAGCCTAGCAGAATTCGGATCCCGCTACCACTCTTGCATACACAATCAACGTGCACCGATTACACAAGCGAAAGAAAGTAAAAAATAACAAACAAGAAAAAGAAAATCAATCCAAGCTATCTAGGTTCCCTGGATCTAGACGACTCCTAACTGATTAGATCGTCCACAGGAGGTTTAGTATAGACTTTGACTATAAGCGAATCAGCCAGGAAAGGGCAAGGTTGGTGGGAGGTTTTCCGTCAGAGACGTTCCTTAATTAAGTAACCAGCAACCTTCGGGCTTTCGCCCTCAATCCCTTTCCTAGACACTGATTTTACAAAAGTCACTTTCCAACACTTTTCCCCCTTAGGATAATCTCCTAAGTGAGTCCGGATGTCCCTAGGGCCAGCGTCTATCAGTTTTTATTAGAAGCTTGGGATTGTGAGTGCTGGAATGGTGGTTTTCGGGCTAAGGAAAGCGTGATAAAATCCCCCACCTTATCTTATTTATGGGTGGTGCCCTTAAAATCAGTTTTGGTGCAAGTGTACGATATTAACAAACAAGGTTCACTCAAAGCATTTTTTAAATCAAACAAAGAGTGAGTCCTAGTCAATATGCAATGCGCACGTACCTTGCCTCCAGCACTCTTCAACAGTAAAAGTAAATGAATTGAGAAGACAAGTGCCTAGAATGCAAATGTCTAGTCAAATTTTAACTTTGCAACAAATTTTTTACTGTTGATTATTAACAGATATAAGGTGAAGCATACAAGAATTTAAGTATTGCAGCAGCTATATTTTGCAGAGCAAGCAACCCTGCAGAAAACTTGTCAGTAGTTCACTCTTCCTTGCCGCGAATCTGCGGCAAATGCCGTGAAATTGCGGCAATTCAGAGGGCTTCTGGTTTCTGCTTTCAAGAGCAGAAGCCCAGAGCCACTTATATGTTATTGCAATGCAAATTTTCCTGTTTTCTTCACCTGTAACCTGCAACAGAGAAGAAGATTCGTTTAGTTCTTCACATGAAATCAAAAACCGTTGCTCTCCCCGGCAACGGCGCCAAAAATTGATTAGGAAAAGATAGTGTGAAGTATTTGCACAGATATTATGTAAAAGAGGGAAGGTTTAGAGTCAACCTTAGTGCTTGATCACTCCACAAATGTATTTCAAATGATTAATGTATCCTTTCCAATCTCCGTAGTAGCAAAGAGCTTATACGGGTCGATCCACGAGGAGAGCTCACGATGGAAGCTTTACGGTTCGTAGTGAAGAAAGAAAAACGAAGATTCTTCTTTGTTTTTAAACAAATGCAAAAAGCATGGAAAAGAAAATGAAAGAATTGGTGGATTTGTTCATGATGGAAAGGAAATCAAAAGAACTTTGGAAAAGTGTATTGCTAAGAGAGAAAGCTAGTAAAGAAAATGTTTAGAAAACTTTAGATGATAAAAGCCATGGCTAGCTAACTTTACTACTTTGCTAACTTACTAAGCTCAAGGGTGATGCATGATTGCCTCATGTTGATTCATTGGCAATAGAGATGACTTGCTTGTTTGGTCAAGTATTTTTCCCGTTTTGAAGATGAGTGTTCTTCTCGGTCTTAGCTTGTAGCCTCATATTGATTCATTGGCTCCCGAGATAGATTTTCTATGGTGGACTACAAGGAGTGGTACTCAAGGGATGCTAAGGAAGAAGATACAACATTCATTAGTCATTCAAGGCATAACAACAAATTAGCTTGAAGTAAAGAAGTTGTTCTACAAATAGCATATGTTTGGTGATCCATCTCCATGTTCCATCAAGGCACTTGTTCTAGACAAGGCTCTAAATGAGGCACACATGAATCATATGGAGTATGAACAAGCATTTACCAAGTGAAAGCAACTCTACTTCCTTGGAAAGCAAAAGAGACTTTAACAATGCAAGTATAGAATTTAGCAATCACCCAAAGAGTTAGAAGTTAGCAATGAGAGTTGTTAGCTAGCCATGTAAGAGAGATTTAGCTATCCATTATAAAAGAAACTAAACAACAATTCATGATGAAAGTAGAAATGCAATAGAAGTAAAGCAAGAAAGTAAAGCAAAGTACTAGAGATTGTAAAGAGAAGAATGAAGCTTTGATTAATCCTTGCTTACAAGTGATGTCACCTCCTTGCCTACAAGCTCTCAAAAACACTCTCTTTTCTCTCTTTAACAAAATCTCTAGGAGGAAGAAGAGGGAGAACTAAAACCTAAGAAAATACCAACACTCTCTCACAAAATACAAGCTTTTACCCTAATCTCTCTCTTTCTCCTCTGTTTAGCTCGTGCAGACCCTGGTGCTATATTTATAGGCCTCAGAGAGAAGAATCTAGAGCCCAGGTTGTTGGAGAGAAATCCGGGCTTCAACAACCTCACAACTGCCGCAGATCTGCGGCAGTTACCCAGAATCTGCGGCAGAATCTTGGCCGTTGAGGCCAAGATTTCTGTTGCGCGTATCTCGTAGGTTGTTAGCCACGTGGACCTTCTGGAAGTTTGAGTTGGCGCGTGGATCTCTCCTGATTCTGGATTCAAACTTGGGCTCTCTTTTTGCTTTGAATTAATTCCCTTTAATTATTGCTAATTAAAGAGATTTTGGGCCTTTTCTCTTTTAAAATGTGGACCTGCAAAAATAGAGAGAAAAGGATTAAAAATCACATTTTTATTTACAATATGCATGGTATGGAAGTGGTAAAATATGCAAATATGTATAACAATCACCCTGGTAGAAACATGTCGCCACAATCTCCAAACCTCACTCCTTGCTCAAATAGGAGTTGCTGAAAGCCGCACCTGGAAGCAGTTGGTCCAACAAGGTGAACAGGCTGAGGAGATTGTTGCCCGCGTCAGGGCAGAAGAAGGGAAGCCACAGCCAGAGAGGTCAACCAGGCGTGCGCCAGACACATCCCTCCAGACAAAGCGGAAGGATAATTTGGCAACGGAGACCAAATCTCCCGCCAAACCTCAACCGGTCAAGGCGAGTGGCTCTTCAAGCCAGCCACGCGCCAACAAGCAGTATTCTTTCAAGGAGGAACATGTCGATTCGCTCTTTAAGCT
This sequence comes from Agave tequilana, assembly GCA_038442645.1. Lineage (NCBI taxonomy): Eukaryota > Viridiplantae > Streptophyta > Magnoliopsida > Asparagales > Asparagaceae > Agave > Agave tequilana. The sequence continues at coordinate 16,351 of JAVJIF010029160.1, read as the reverse complement.
ACTCAACAAGAGCAATAGACTGAAGCTCCCTGAAGCCAGGCGCCCTGAAGAAGTCGGTAAAACCGACAATCCCAATTACTGCTTATACCACAGGATGTTGGGACACCCCACCAAAAGCTGCTACGTCTTCAAGGACATCCTTCAGGCCCTGATTGACGCGGAGGTATTAAAACTCCGACCAGAGCACAAGAAGGTGACGGCTAACATGACGTCAATTTCCAGTTCGGAAGACAACCCCCAACGCCTTCGGGGGTGGTCCCTGTTCCGAAAGGAGAGCTAAGAGTGGTCAACACAGATCCTCACCAGCAATAAGAAAAAGGCCTGATACCTGTTCCCACGCCTCGAGGGGAAATCATGTGGGTCCACCCTGACCTTGTTGACGCCCAGCAATGGACTACTGTAACTAATAAAAAGTACAAGGGCAAGGCAAAGGCGTCATCCTGCAATGTGGTGTGTGCCTCTTCTCGAGAAACGGATACCGATATTCCTTCGCTAACTGACTCAGAAGAGGAGACAATAGTTCTGGCCGCAGAACCCGGTCGGCTGGTGGCGGAAACCCGCTCAGGACAGCCCTACTTGAAGCAGTATGGCGAAACGGCAGCAAACCCTCCACAACCAACCGCAGAGCCAACCAAGCCCTCCACAAAACAACCCGTGGAGAAACTGAAGGAAATTCGATTTTCTCGAGCCCTTCAAAAGGGCATCGCGGAAGGATCCACGGCGCCTTACCGCTTTGATGTCCTGGCTCAATTGGCCAACATCCCGGCGCGCATTACCCTGTATGAGCTTCTTAGGCTGTCGAAGTCAACCAGAGAAGCTCTACAATAGGCTCTGGCAAATGCTGAGGTCTTCATGACCCAGGTGCCAAAGGAGGAAGATGTAGAGAATTGTCTCCACACCTCCCAGAATGTCCCCTGCATCACCTTCACGGCAGAGGATATGCAGGTTAAAGGGAAGCATGATCGACCCCTGTACTTCAGAGGGTATATTGGATCATCCGAAGTGAACCGCATTCAGGTAGATCCAGGGTCCGCGTTGAGCATCATGCCTCGCGGGTCATGCAACATCTGGGCATTCCTACTCATCGTTTGAGCCCTACCCAGACAACTATCTATGGGTTCAATGCCAACAGGACCCGTCCGATGGGGAAGATCAAGCTCAAATGCCAGATTGGAAGTTTAAAGTCGGAAGTGACATGCTACATCATTGATGCCGACACTTCCTACAACCTATTGCTGGGATGACCGTGGATTCACCGCAACTCCATCGTTCCCTCCACTCTCCATCAAGTCATGAAATACATTGACGAGGGTGGAAAGGTGCAGACGTTGATTGCCGAAAGGTATCCATTCAAAGGGGTCGAGAATTATTTCACAAACTCCTTACTGTACCAAGATCCCGTGGAGACGGATGAAGTCCCGCAACCGGAGGAACCAGACTCTGGCAATGAAGCCGACACCGAGCTGGAGGAAGATGAGTGTGTGTGGGAGCTAGATCCACCTGTTGTTGGAACCTATTTCGATGAAGATGTTTGTGAAGATCAATTCATTTGGAGCTCTAACACATGATCAAGATGTGCCAAGGAGAGTTGATAAAGTGTGGTTTGTAAAGTTGAAATAGAGTGTAAAAGCCTTGACACAAAACAACACTTCTTTGGTCCATTAGTCGACTTATACATAAGTCAAGTCGACTAATCCTTGATGTAGTCGACTAACCAGAAACCCAAGTCGACTAATCCTGTGTCCAGAAATTGACCCAACTCTCTGTTTGATCAATTAGTCGACCGACAGTAAACCAAGTCGACTAATTCATTTTCTAGTCGACTTATAGAAATCCCCTAGTCGACTATTCCCTTGTCAAGTCGACTAAGTTGTTAGTTGCAGTCGACTTGAAGTAGTTATTCTGAAACTGTTCTTCCAACGGCCACTGACCTAGTCGACTTATAGTCAAACATAGTCGACTAATAGAAGGAATTTTGCCTAGGTTAGTCAACTAACTCCATGGGCAAGTCGACTAATAGGGAGTTCTGACTGTTGGACAGTTTTCATTATCTGGTCTTTTGTGCAACTGTTTTCAACGTTCCTTTGATTCAAATTGCACCTAATAACTCCCTAACTAACCCTAGTCTTCAGCTATAAATAGGAAAGTTATTACAAAGGCCATTTACCAAGTGTTTTTATCAGTTTTCTAAAGCCAAAATCTGAAAAAACCTGAAAACTGTTTTCCTAACTTCAGTCTTCACCAAAAGCCAATTCCTATTGTGAAGTCTTCTGAAGTTTTGTTTCCTATACTGTACCTTGTCCACATACACATCTATACCAAGGCTTATAGGATAAAAGAGTTGTAATTCTCAAAGTGTTCATTGTACACGGGAGGCTTCTTGGTTGAAGAGGCAAGTTGTACAAGGTGACCATTGTACACGGGAGGCTTCTTGGTTGTAGAGGCAGTTGTACAAAGGTAAAAGGTGTTCTCTTGGTGGAAGAGAAGGTGTACACATTTGGAGAAGGGGATTCGACAAGTGGTGTACATGTTGTATTGATTTTGGGTGACAAGATCAAGGTTAAAGGAAAATCTCAAGCGGGTGGCTTGGGGACTAGATGTAGGTCACAAGGACCGAACCAGGATAAATCTCTTTGTTTGCGTTTGTCAATTTCTGAGATTTATTTTCCTTTACATGCAAGTTATTTATTTTGTTTATTTACTTAACGCTAATCCTTCTAGTTTTAGATTTGTGTTGACTTGAATTATTTTAGATTTATAGTTGCCTACAAGAGATAATTCCGCAATTAGTCCTTATCTCAACGATCCTACAATTGGTATCAGAGCAGGGGAGAGCCAAGTTCATCAACAGGCAACAACTATACCAATTCCTACATTTGGTATCAGAGCGAGGGTCATCAACCGGCATCTACATTCCTACTTCATCAACCGGAGTACACGCTCTGATTCTACATTTGATATCAGGGCGGATACAAGTCAACAACAAAGATGGCAACGGAGTTCTCATCATCCCAATTCAAAGAAGGACATTCTACACAACGTCTACCGCTATTTGATGGAACCAACTACAACTATTGGAAGTGTAGAATGAAGATATACTTGCAGTCACTCAATTACGACCTTTGGAACATCATAGAAGCATCATACACCAAGCTTACAACCAACTACAACGCTTGGAGTGAAGATCAAAAGAAGAACGCGCACCTTGACGCCAAAGCGATGAATGCTCTATTCTGTGCCCTTACCAAAGAAGAGTTCAACCGAGTGTCAACAGCAACTTCTGCACATCAAATTTGGCATACTCTTCAGGTAACACACGAAGGCACTAGTAAAGTTAAGGAATCTAAAATATCTGTTCTTGTCCACAGGTTTGAGTTATTTAAAATGGAGGAGAATGAAACCATATCCGAAATGGTTACAAGATTCACCGACATCACCAATACTCTTGCATCCCTTGGAAAGGACTACACCCAAGTTGAAAGAGTTCGAAAGATCCTTCGTGCACTCACACCAGAATGGGAGAAGAAGACAACCGCCATTGAAGAGGCGAATGATCTCTCAACTATGACATTAGAAAACCTAATCGGTAATCTAATAGCATATGAAGTGCAGTTAGAAGAAAGGAAGAAGGACGAACGACAACACCGTTCAAAGAAGAAAGAACTCGCCTTCCATGCATCTTCCGACACGGACAATGATAATGAAGAGGAGATGGCAATGCTCTCAAAGAAGTTCAGGAAATTTCTTAAGCAAGGTAAATTCAAGTGTTTTAATTGTGATAAACCAGGACATATGAAGATGGATTGCCCTTTGCTCAAGAAGAAAGATAAGTACAAGAGTAAGAAGTTCAGAAAGAAGAAGAACTACGAAGCATCTTCAGAATATAGTGATTCCTCATCTTCTGATGAAGAAGAATCCACTGAACATGTTAACTTATGTTATATGGCCATAGAAGATGAAGAGGTATCGTTTTCTGAACTCTCTGATGCATTTAATGAGTTATTTATGAATCTGAAAAATGAAAAACTGAAAAAAGATTTTTTGTTAAAGAAAATGAGAAACTTTTACAGGAAAATTCTGTTTATGCATTACAATGTTCTTCTATAAATTCTCAACAAGATGAAACTGAAAATGTCATATCATTCTTGAAAACTGAAAATGAGAAGTTTATAAAAGAAAACATTTTTCTGAAAATGGAAACTAAGTCTTTGAATGATAGAATTTCTATATTAGATAAAGACATGTTAGTTTTCAAAAAGAAATATGAAGATCTTATGCAAAATGTGACTAAGTTTAATAAAGGAAAAGAAAAATTAAATGATCTATTATCTTTTCAGAATTTGTCACATGATAATCATGGTATTGGATTTATTGCAAAATCTTCATGTTATAGTAATCCATATAGTTCTATTGTAAAAAGTAAGACTAAGAAAAGTAAGTTTATATGGATTCCAAAGAACTTAAATGTTTATGATAAAAATACATATATTGCATCATACATTCATGATATATGTGATTCTTGCAACTATGTGTATATTAACAGGTGGAAACCAAATTCTAAATGGATTTGGAGTCCTAAAGGTTAGATATGATCTTTTATATTTGGTACCAACTAACGTTTATCTTGCAGGTACCATATAAAAAATTTGATAAAGATCAACTATGTATATATGTACTAATATATTTGTTGCAGGGGGAGAACAACATATTTCTCTATCTGTTATAACCCATTTCTGCAGGGGGAGGAAAAGATAACATATTTTCTGCAGGGGAGGACTTGTGCACACAAAGCGTCGTCATCAAAAAGGGGGAGAATGTTGGAACCTATTTCGATGAAGACGTTTGTGAAGATCATTCATTTGGAGCTCCAACACATGACGAATCAAGAGTCCGACATGATCAAGATGTGCCAAGGAGAGTTGATAAAGTGTGGTTTGTAAAGTTGAAATAGAGTGTAAAAGCCTTGACACAAACAACACTTCTTTGGTCCATTAGTCGACTTATACATAAGTCAAGTCGACTAATCCTTGATGTAGTCGACTAACCAGAAACCCAAGTCGACTAATCCTGTGTCCAGAAATTGACCCAATTCTCTGTTTGATCAATTAGTCGACCGACAGTAAACCAAGTCGACTAATTCATTTTTCTAGTCGACTTATAGAAATCCCCTAGTCGACTATTCCCTTGTCAAGTCGACTAAGTTGTTAGTTGCAGTCGACTTGAAGTAGTTATTCTGAAACTGTTCTTCCAACGGCCACTGACCTAGTCGACTTATAGTCAAACATAGTCGACTAATAGAAGGAATTTTGCCTAGGTTAGTCGACTAACTCCATGGGCAAGTCGACTAATAGGCAGTTCTGACTGTTGGACAGTTTTCATTATCTGGTCTTTTGTGCAACTGTTTTCAACGTTCCTTTGATTCAAATTGCACCTAATAACTCCCTAACTAACCCTAGTCTTCAGCTATAAATAGGGAAGTTATTACAAAGGCCATTTACCAAGTGCTTTTATCAGTTTTCCAAAGCCAAAATCTGAAAAACCTGAAAACTGTTTTCCTAACTTCAGTCTTCACCAAAAGCCAATTCCTATTGTGAAGTCTTCTGAAGTTTTTGTTTCCTATACTGTACCTTGTCCACATACACAACTGTACCAAGGCTTATAGGATAAAAGAGTTGTAATTCTCAAAGTGTTCATTGTACACGGGAGGCTTCTTGGTTGAAGAGGCAAGTTGTACAAGGTGACCATTGTACACGGGAGGCTTCTTGGTTGTAGAGGCAGTTGTACAAAGGTAAAAGGTGTTCTCTTGGTGGAAGAGAAGGTGTACACATTTGGAGAAGGGGATTCGACAAGTGGTGTACATGTTGTATTGATTTTGGGTGGCAAGATCAAGGTTAAAGGAAAATCTCAAGCGGGTGGCTTGGGGACTGGATGTAGGTCACAAGGACCGAACCAGGATAAATCTCTTTGTTTGCGTTTGTCAATTTCTGAGATTTGTTTTCCTTTACATGCAAGTTATTTATTTTGTTTATTTACTTAACGCTAATCCTTCTCGTTTTAGATTTGTGTTGACTTGAATTATTTCAGATCTATAGTTGCCTACAAGAGATAATTCCGCAATTTGTCCTTATCTCAACGATCCTACACCTGTAACGAGCATTAATAAGCTCGATGTTAATAATACCACCGATGATGTAGGCGGTTGGTACATTAATGAAGAATTAGATTTAGCGTATCTTTCTGTGTTTGCTTCTGATTCAGTGCCGTCAGACACTAGTACCGACGTGGATGACGATCTCTAGTCGATAAATGGATGCTTTGACATCGTTGCATGTACCAGTGAAATCGTCCTTTAAAACATGTCGAAATGTCGACGATGCGCAACAATCAATATTCATGGTTCCAGCGAGAAGGAAGGGCCAAAGACCAATTCTCTTCGGACGAATTGAATCCGAACCAATGAATCATGAAGAATCAGAAAGTGAGCAGGAATCCCCTCAGTTCGATCATAATGAGCCAAAGGCACTCAGAATGATGAAAAACATGGGGTATGACCTCACCAGCAGACTCGGGTTGAACTTCGGCAAAGGACGGAGGATGCTACTTCGATCCTTTATGCCAAAAGGAAAAGCACCCGATTATTATCATCGGACGCGCAGGGGGTTGGGCTATGTATCAACTCCGACTCCATCAGCCTCTGATTCTGGGGGCTCATTTGGCCATAAATACTCTTCAGGCACGTCATCATGGGAGTCAGATGTCAGTATCGGCAACATCTTCGGGGAACTTTCAGTGAACATGGTTTCAACAAGCCATCTGGAAGACGGAGATGAAGAAATGATCCAATCTGATACAGATCCTTGGATCAAACATTTAAATACTCTTTGGGATACCCGCTTTGAGCAGCGCGAACCACCTATAGAAGACAAGATTGTTCAGATTAATCTAGGAGATGAGGCTAATCCTAAGCCCATCTTCATAAGCGACGGCCTGTCACCGTCAGAGAAAAAGGATCTAATATCTCTTGTTCAAGAGTATAGAGATGTCTTCGCTTGGAATTACGAAGACATGCCTGGACTTGATCCTCAGGTGGCTGATTGGAAAGGGGAAGTATAGTGTGAAGTTGCACAGATATTCAACAAAAGAAAGTAGGTTTAGAGTCAACCTTAGGTGCTTAATCACTCCACAATATGTATTCAATATGATCGATGTATCCTTTCCAATTAACCGTAGTAGCATAAGCTATACGGGTCCAATCCTCAGGGAGAGCTTGCGATGGAAGCGTTACGGTTCGGTGTTGAAGAAAGTAATGAAAGTTCTTCTTTGTCTTAAAAGAATGAAAAAATCATTGAAAAGAAATGAAAGAATTGGTGGATTTGTGCATGATGGAAATAAAAGGAAAAGAAATCAAAAAGGAGATTTGCTTTGGAAATAAAACTAAAAGAAAGAGAACTTTGTAGAAGACTTTAAGATGGAAGAAAACCATGACTAGCTAACATTACTAACTTGCTAACTTACTAATCTCCGTTAGGGTGATGCTTGCCTCATGTTGATTCATCGGCATATGTTTGTCTTGCGTGTTGGTCTAGTTGTTTTCCCACTTGGATGACGGGTGATCATTCTTGGACTTGTCTTATAGCCTCATAGATGTCATCGGCCTACAAGATAGACTTTTAATAATGGAATCAAAAGAGCGACACTCAAGGGATGCTAAGGAAGAAGATACAACATTCATTAATGGAATTAAAGAAGTTGTACAACAAATAGCATATGTTTGGTGATCCATCTCCATGTTCCATCAAGGCACTTGTTCTTAAGACAAGGCTCTAAATGAGGCACACATGAATCATATGGAGAATTACAACAAGAACTTGCCAAGCATGAAAGTAACCCATCGGGGATGAAAAAGACCATACAACTTGCAAGATGAAAAACTAGCAATCACCCAAGAGTTAGTAGTTAGCAAAGTTAGTGGTTAGCTAGTCATGTTAGAAGAAGTTAGCTACTAGCCATTACAAGAAAAGAAAAGCAAAGCATGAATAAAAGTGCAAGGAAAGTAAAGCTAGAATTAAAGAAAACAAGTAAACACTAGAAAATGCAATAGAGAAGAAAAGAGAATGGATTAATCCTTGCTTCACAAGTTGTCACCCCTTGGTTTACACAAGCTTTCTCTCTCTTACAATCTCTCTCTTATGCAGAATTTCTAGGGAGGAAGAAGAAGACCTAGAGCACTAAAATCCTAGAGAAAAACCTACAAAAATACAAAGCTCTATCCTCTAATCTCTCCTCTCTCCTCCTCCTCCCTCTCTGCGAAGGCCCTGGTGGTGTATTTATAGGCTCAGAGAAGAAGGCTCCAGAATCAGGCAGGTGGAGAAAATCTCGGGCTCAACGGCCCTGTAACTGCCGCAGAATCGCAGCAAAAGCCATGGAAACGCGGCAGAATCTTGGCCGTTGGGTACCAAATTTCTGTTGCGCGTTTGTCTGGCGCATAGAATTCTCCAGATCCTGGGCTCAACCTTGGGCTCTCTTTTGGGCTTTGAATTAATCTCTTTTAATTCTTGATAATTAAAGAGATTTTGGGCCTTTTCTCTATTAGAATATAGACCTGCAAAAATAGAGAGAAAAGGATTAAAAAATCACATTTTTATTTACAATATGCATGGTATGAATGTGGTAAAATATGCAAAATTGAATAACAATCACACCCCCACACTTATTCTTTTGCTCGTCCCGAGCAAAAAAAGAAAAGAAAAACTATACTACCAATTTTATTACACCACTTTCGTAGGTGACGCGATTGCACTGAGCACGTGCAACAAGCCGTTAAACCTCTAGGTTACCCTAGAGGAGGAGTGTTGTCTCCTGAGGGTTTTCAGCGGATTACACCCACAAAATCCATAAAGAAAGAAAACAAATGTTAGTGTTTTAAAAATTCATTTTGAAAGAGAGACAAGTTTTCGAATTATTTTTGCAAAAATATAAGTGATCTAAGGTCATAAGTCCACCTATAATTATTCTCCCTTAAACTTAGTCTCCATGCAGGATCTTGTCTTCAATTAAAGTAAGAATTCAAAATTGGATTGAATACTTTATCTTTTATAAAACCTAGATAATATGCACATTGTGATAGTGAAGATTTCTGGGATTTCAACTCTAACCATAAAGCCATTTATTATTTATTTATTTATATATATATATATATATATTTTCTTCCCTTAGTTTAGGCTTTCTAGTTCACCCATGTAACGAGCCTATAACCGATGACTCCCAAACCAGTAGGTCTTAGGGCACCAGATGAGAAAACATCCCTCGGGTTTAAGGACTCGAGTGAAAAAGGCCACAAATTAAGGGGGATTATTCTTTTAATCACCGTTAGGCGTGAATAACCATGCTTCTTAAGGCACAATTATCCAGCTTAATAAGTGATGTTTTATTTATATATTTTTCTTTTTTTTTTTTTTTATATTTTTATGGCCTTTTGGTCTTTGTTTCCATCCCAAAAATGTGTAAGTGTGAAGTGCATACTATCTAAGGCAAAAAGTTCAAGATAAAAATATCTCTCCAATTTATCTTACTTAGCCTATAATTTTAAACAAGATCCATTATTTCAATTAGGTTTAAGATGTCACAATTAAGGCTTTCTTAATTTCTAAGATCATCTTAATTTTCTTAAAATAGATCAAAACTTTGTCTCTAATTTCAAAAAGTTTTTAAGAAAGAGAAAATTTCTATACAAAAGGGAAGATTTCTAAAAGAAGTGTAAAAGAAAGAAAATCTAAAAACTCTAAGTTAGTAAACCCTCCCCCACACTTATCTCACGCATTGTCCTCAATGCATCGTGATATATGTATGCATGAAACAAATAGAAAGGGAAGGAAAAATTACCTCAAGGTGGTGGTTCCGGTGGCGGTCTGATTGGTCCACGAAATGTGACCCAATCAACTTTGCTTTGGGTTCGAAGGAACCCACCAGAAATATCATGAATATAACCCACTAAAAAGATAAATCCATGAAGGATCTTTATTAAGTATTTAACCCCATCTAATTTCCATATTCCATAACTAATTTCGGAGTCAAATTTGTCAACCACCTTGTCCCAGAATGGAGTATGAAATGATAGAACGGTTGACTTGGACTCAGGAAGGACAGGAACTAATACCGACTCAGGAAGGTGACTTAAGTCAAGTAAAGGTTCAGGAGTCGAAATGAGTTCAGGATTGGGTCCAAGTCAAGAAGTTGAAACTCCAGTCCACATGTATTTTCCAACAATGGAATGTGACCTAATATGGGTGATATCTCTTTACTTCCAATATGAAGGAATTCTAGCTCATCGCCATACAATTCTTCAAAACTAAGGTCAACATCCGGAAATGTGCAATCAGTTAACTGACCCCGAGTTGACTTATCCAGACACATGATCTTGTCAGCGAATAGGTCTTCAGAAGTAAAGAGATTGTGAGAATCTAGGTCACATATCTCATTGAGTTCAGTATCAAAAAATGAAAATTTGCCAATTTGTCAATAGTATCTTCAGAAGTGTATAATTGGTCAAGTTCAATATGATCAAAGATGGGTGATTCAACTTCATTATGAATTGGGGCAGGATCCAATGTCGACTCCGGGAAAAGATTGAAGTCAGGTAAAGATACCGGAGTCATTATTGAATCAGGAAGAAGAATTGAATCACTAAGTTGGGGTTCAAGATCATATTCATTGTCAAGTTCTATTTCAGGAAACGGAAAACTTGCCAAAATGTCAATGGGATTTGAAGTTTGGACAAGTTCAGATGAGCGTGCTGAAATAGAATCTTAATTTCCAAAACTACATGACTCATCGGCTTTAACAGAGTGGCTAGTGACACCAGATCTGGTCAAACGGTGAGAACGTAGAGATTCGACCATCATATCTATGTCACGATTTCTAGCATTTTGAGCATGAGTCATGGCTTCAAGCATCTTTCCATAATTGATGAATTCATTGTTTTGATGAAAAGATGAAGTGTTGTCTTGGAAGTGATAGTGAAATTGTGAGTCCATCAGATTTTGGATTTGTGTTGGACTCACGCATACTCATTTCCAAAATTGATGGTGCTTTATTTTGGATTGGTGGAATTGAGTATGTATCTTGAAAATATTGTGGATTGGGTGGAGAAGGAGGACAAGGTGGTTGGAAATTATACTCGGGGTAAGTGAATCCCCACTGACTCGGTGAAGAGTTGAAATTATTATGGAAATTATAGTTATTAGATGGGGGTATGGGTCATATTGATTCGGATAAGACCAATCTGGCACACTAGGTTGGTCAAAGTTATGGTATGCCGGGTTGGTAATATCCGAAAATGAAGTCGGTGTGTAATATGGATTATTATTAAAGTTGGAAAAATTGTTATTATAAGCCATATCACACAAAGAAATACAAACAAAAAGAAAAAAACAAATAAACAAAAAAAAATTCTAACCTAAGTTAGGGTAGACCTATGACCTAGACGACTCCTAACTGATTAGACCATCCACGGGAGGTTTAGTGTAGACTTTGACCACAAGCTAATCAGCCAGGTCAGGGCAAGGTTGTTGGGGTGTTTTCCGTCAGAGACGTTCCTTAATTAAATACCCACAACCTTCGGGCTTTCGGCCCTCAATCCCTTTCCTAGACACTGATTTTGCAAGAGTCAAATTCCAACACTTTTCCCTTTAGGATAATCTCCTAAGTGAGTCTGAGATATCCCTAGGGCAAACGTCTATTTTTTTTTTAAATTAGGCTTAGGTTAGTGAGTGCTGGAATGGTGGTTTTTGGGCTAAGGAAAGGGTAATGAAATCCCCCACCTTATCTTATTTATGGGTTAGTGCCCTTAAAATTGGATTGTGCAAGTGTACAAGATATATAACTAGGATTCACTCAAAGTATGAAAATCTAGCAAGAGATGATCCTAGTCTACATGCAATGCAAAACGTACCTTGCTCCAGCACTCTTCAACAGTAAAGTAAAAGAATTGAAAAGACACGTGCCTAGAAATGCAAATGTCTAATCAATTTTTAACGTTTCAACCACTTTTTACTGTTGATTATTATTAACAGGAGTATGGTGAAGCATACAAGAATTTAAGTATTGCAGCAGATGTATTTTACAGAGCAAGCAACCCTGCAGAAATTTGGTCAGAAGTCCACTCTTCCTTGCCGCAGATCCGCGGCTTTGGCCGTGGAATCGCGGCAATTCAGAGGGCAACTGGTTTCTGCTTTCGAGAGCAGAAGCCCAGAGCCACTTATATGTTACTGCAATGCAAATTTTCCTGTTTTCTTCACCTGTAACCTGCAACAGAGAAGAAAATTCGTTTAGTTCTTCACTTTAAATCAAAAATCGTTGCTCTTCCCGGCAACGGCGCCCAAATTTGATTGGAAAGGGGAAGTATAGTGTGAAGTTGCACAGATATTCAACAAAAGAAAGTAGGTTTAGAGTCAACCTTAGGTGCTTAATCACTCCACAATATGTATTCAATATGATCGATGTATCCTTTCTTAACCGTAGTAGCATAAGCTATACGGGTCGAATCCTCAGGGAGAGCTTGCGATGGAAGCGTTACGGTTCGGTGTTGAAGAAAGTAAACGAAAGTTCTTCTTTGTCTTAAAAGAATGAAAAAATCATGGAAAAGAAATGAAAGAATTGGTGGATTTGTGCATGATGGAAATAAAAGGAAAAGAAATCAAAAAGGAGATTTGCTTTGGAAATAAAACTAAAAGAAAGAGAACTTTGTAGTAGACTTTAAGATGGAAGAAAACCATGACTAGCTAACATTACTAACTTGCTAACTTACTAATCTCCATTAGGGTGATGCTTGCCTCATGTTGATTCATCGGCATATGTTTGTCTTGCGTGTTGGTCTAGTTGCTTTCCCACTTGGATGACGGGTGATCATTCTTGGACTTGTCTTGTAGCCTCATAGATGTCATCGGCCTATAAGATAGACTTTCAATAATGGAATCAAAAGAGCGACACTCAAGGGATGCTAAGGAAGAAGATACAACATTCATTAATGGAATTAAAGAAGTTGTACAACAAATAGCATATGTTTGGTGATCCATCTCCATGTTCCATCAAGGCACTTGTTCTTAAGACAAGGCTCTAAATGAGGCACACATGAATCATATGGAGAATTACAACAAGAACTTGCCAAGCATGAAAGTAACCCATCGGGGATGAAAAGGACCATACAACTTGCAAGATGAAAAACTAGCAATCACCCAAGAGTTAGTAGTTAGCAAAGTTAGTGGTTAGCTAGTCATGTTAGAAGAAGTTAGCTACTAGCCATTACAAGAAAAGAAAAGCAAAGCATGAATAAAGCTAGAATTAAAGAAAACAAGTAAACACTAGAAAATGCAATAGAGAAGAAAAGAGAATGGATTAATCCTTGCTTCACAAGTTGTCACCCCTGGTTTACACAAGCTTTCTCTCTCTTACAATCTCTCTCTTATGCAGAATTTCTAGGGAGGAAGAAGAAGACCTAGAGCACTAAAATCCTAGAGAAAACCTACAAAAATACAAAGCTCTATCCTCTAATCTCTCCTTTCTCCTCCTCCTCCCTCTCTGCGAAGGCCCTGGTGGTGTATTTATAGGCTCAGAGAAGAAGGCTCCAGAATCAGGCAGGTGGAGAAAATCTCGGGCTCAACGGCCCTGTAACTGCCGCAGAATCGCGGCAAAAGCCATGGAAACGCGGCAGAATCTTGGCCGTTGGGTACCAAATTTCTGTTGCGCGTTTGTTACGAGTTTGTTAGCCACGTGGACCTTCTGGAAGTCTGAGCTGGCGCATAGAATTCTCCAGATCCTGGGCTCAACCTTGGGCTCTCTTTTGGGCTTTGAATTAATCTCTTTTAATTCTTGATATTAAAGAGATTTTGGGCCTTTTCTCTATTAGAATATAGACCTGCAAAAATAGAGAGAAAAGGATTAAAAAATCACATTTTTTATTTACAATATGCATGGTATGGATGTGGTAAAATATGCAAAATTGAATAACAATCAGTGGCTATGCACCGCCTCAACATCAATCCGGATGTAAAGCCTGTTAAACAACAACAGCGACGGTTCCGTCCAGAGATAATGGAGGCAATTCAATCAGAAGTCAGAAAGCTTATAAATTCTGGCTTCATTAGGGAAGAGCAACATCCCGATTGGGTAGCCAACATCGTCCCCGTTGCTAAGAAAAACGAAAAGATCCGGATCTGCATCGACTTCCGTGATCTAAATGAGGCTTGTCCCAAAGACGAATTCCCATTGCCAATCACAGACGTTATGATTGACAATACCTGCGGATTCGAACGAATGTCCTTCATGGACGGGTTTATAGGATACAATCAAATCAAAATGTATCCTAACGACGAAAAGCACACCTCCTTCAGGACACCATTGGGGGTTTATTGTTATACCGTCATGCCCTTCGGACTGAAGAATGCGGGGGCAACCTATCAGAGGGCCTGAACGCCATCCAGAAACAAATACGCAAAACGGTAGAATGTTATGTCGATGATATTGCGGTAAAAAGTCGCACTAAGGGTAATCACATAGCTGACCTGAAGGTGGTCTTCGACATCATGCGGGCTCATCGATTGAAGATGAATCCCAACAAGTCCTTCCTGGGGGTGGCCAGTAAATCTTTTAGGATTCATTGTAACCTCCACCGGGATCCATTTGGACCCGGAAAAGGTTCAAGCTATCCAGGAGATGCAGCCTCCAAGAAATCTCAAGGAACTCAGGGGATTACAAGGACGATTGGCGTACATCCGCAGGTTTATCTCAAACCTCTCTGGAAGATGCCAACCCTTCGCTAAGTTAATGAAGAAGGGTGTCTCGTTCATTTGGGACGACGCTTGCCAACAAGCGTTCGAGGAAATCAAGCAATACTTCACCCAACCACCAGTCCTTGCAGCGCCAGTATTCAGAAAACCTTTCCTGGTTTACGTCCGGGCAATGGATCATTCTTTGGGAGCTCTACTAGCTCAGAATGATGATCAAGGACGAGAGCGAGCAATCTACTATCTGAGTAGAACAATGATCGGAGCCGAACATCGGTATAATCCGATCGAGAAGGAATGTTTGGCACCAGTGTTCGCCATTCAGAAAATGCGACACTATCTGGTAGGCCAAACTATAAACGTCATATCAAAAATCAACCCCTTGAGGTTACTTATGACTAAGCCTTCATCATTGAACGGCCGGCTGGCAAAATGGGCCATATTATTATCTCAATATGAGATGCACTTTTTACCACAGAAAGCCATTAAAGGACAAGCGGTGGCGGATTTCCTAGCTGAGCATCCAGATCCGAGGGCAACCAAACTTTATGAAGATCTCCCAGACGAGGTCGCTGAAGCCTGCCAGACCCAGACATCCTTTGAAAGGCAGGTGTGGCAAATTTCTTTGATGGTGCGTCCAGAACGAGCCCAAAAGGACACCTAGTAGCAGGGGTAGGATTAGTACTTGTCTCCCCACAGAACTATGTAATTCCTCGAGCTGTCTCATTAACTGAGTCGTGTTCCAACAATGTGGCGGAGTACAATGCTCTTTTGATTGGGATGCAACTCGCCGATGAGATTGGCGTTAAAAATCTCGAGGCATATGGTGACTCCAAACTCATCGTTAGCCAGGTTCGCGGGGGGAGTACGAAGTCAGACATGAAGACCTAGTACCCTATTACAAGCAACTGTCCACATGGCAGGGAAGTTTACGAACTTCTACATCGACCATGTACCACGCAAGCAAAATGCGCATGCAGATGCACTGGCATCTCTCGCGGCCTCCTTAGCCCTTCCAGCTGGAGCAATGGAGAGAAAGTATTCGTCTACAGCCACGACCTGTATTGCCCGAGAACTGCCCTCGAAGACTATCAGGGGTCAAAGGGAGAGTGTCATGGCAAAGAAGCGCTGGAATTGTCAACCGGGCCAGAGCTTAAAGACTGGCGATTCCCCTATATCGACTATGTCTTGTACGGCATCCTGCCTGAGGACGCAAGGAAGCAGCTGCCATTCGAAGGAAAGCCCTAAATTTTACTACAATGCGATTACACGAACATTGTATCGTCGATCGCATGACGGGATCTTGCTCCGGTGTCTCTCACCAAAGGAGCTCAAGAGGTATTGAAAGAAGCCCACGACGCGCCATGTGTGGAGCTCACCAACCCGGCCCAAAATTGGCACATCGACTCCAAAGGTTGGGTTAATATTGGCCCAAGATGATTGCCGACGCCGTCACTTATGCTAAAAGATGTCACGCTTGCCAAGTGCATGGCGACTCATCCATCAAGCACCAGAGTACTCCATTCTACGACCTCTACCTGGCCATTTGAAATGTGGGGGATGGATGTAGT
>JAVJIF010029158.1:0-87626 GCA_038442645.1 Agave tequilana | reverse complement strand
GGGAGACACCTCACCTCCCCTATTTTACACAAAAACCCCCTTTCTTCTCCAATATTACATCTCCTTAACAAAATCAAATCCTATATAAACTTTCCTATACATTCTATTTCTTTTTTTCTTCACTTCCACAAAGATATTAGCCTTCACAAATTCCCTCATCAACTCAACTTCATCATCTCCATCTCAACCAAGTAACCACTTTGGATTGGGGATCGCTACTTCTTCATCGGAGATATCGTCGTGGACCAAGTTAACGACCACGATCTTTCCGGACTCGTAAAGCCCCAAATAACCATTCGAGGTGAGTATTTTACTCACCAAGACTCGTAAAATCCTTGTATACTTGTGTTGCCAAATCATGTCCCTTTATGTCATCAAAATCATATTTTAGACATCAAAATCAACCACACCAAAAATCTGATTTTAGACCTAACAGCGCATATTTCAGAAGTCCGGTCGACGGTAGTCGACCGGCAGTCGACCGATGTGCACGAACGTGCACAGTTTTGAGTAGGCGGTCGACGGTTCACCAACAGTCGACCGCTAGGAAACCCTGGAGCTCACGGCCCTGTATCGGTCGACCGGCAGTCGACCGACAGGCGACGTTAGTGTGTGTCTCCGGTCGACCGGCAGTCGACGGAAGTCGAACGACCAAACTGGAGGTCACGGCCTTGTATCGGTCGAACGGACGTCGACCGTTAGTTGTGACTGTCCCGTATCGGTCGACCGGCATTTAACCCAGTCGACCGATAGTCTGGTTTTGGGCCAAAATTGTTGATTCTTATTCTTTCTGAAATTAGATCCTAACCTTGATACATGGGTGATGTATTATCCTTGCTAAATACTTCAAACTGGTATTTCATGACTTGTTCATTAACATTATCAACCGCTTGTCATTCTTTAGACTTGTCAGTTTTATGTTTCCTTTTAACAATGTATATCACCTGACTTGCTATACCCTCGCTAGACCATGACTCACCTTGAATAATTATCAATCTCTTTGTATATGTTACTGATATACATCACCACTTGTCATGCTATCACTTTACATCCAGCATGATATATTTGACTTGTGATATCCTTTTACGGGAATATTGACTTGTTATTCAGTTTCATGATCAGTGACCTGTTTTCCTACTACATGCAGTGACCTGACTATATAGTACTGGTGTGTACTCCTAAATTCCTGATCATGTTCATTTTCTATTATTTCCCATAAAGTGATAATTAGCTAATAAATCTTAAAAAGGACAACTTGTATGGGTATGGGAGGAAGTGATGGATGCCGGAATGATATCTTGCTTATAGTATGGGAATGACATATATTGGGCGGTACTGTTATGATTACTGTTATGATTACTATTAGGGGGACTTCGAGCCTCCAAAGCCGGTCCCAGGTGGTGGGAACCGTTGGACCACTAAACTGGTCCCGGTGCATGTGAACAAAGCCGGTCCCAGGTGGTGGGAACGTTGGGCCAGAAGACTGGTCCCGGTGCATGAGTACCATTATAAGAAGCTCTATCAGTTCTCCATCTGCTTCCGTTAACAACCCTCGGATAACTTATATATGGATGTATGTGTGTTGGGGGGCACACCTGGACACATACCGAGATATATGGGTCAGACGAGTAAAATAAATAATAGACATCGCTATTGATTTCTGGTGTTTCCTATTATAGTTTCGTATGTGTATCCTTTACTCGTGTTATGGAACCCTGATCATATTGTTATGCATTCCTGTTTTGACTATGATACGATTTGCAACTCTGATTCTATACGCTTGGATTTATGTGGCATGAGACAAGGGTATATATATGAGGGTTTTTGTTGTTGGATTATTCCTTCGAGTACTAGTCTCATGTGACCGTGACTTAAGCGTATACAATCAGTCTTGCTTATATTCAGCTTTACTTGGGACTTCCTGATTTATGATTATGCTATACCTGTCCGTGTATATCACACTTGTGTTCTAACCCCCTATTCTTATCTCTTTGCCACTTGGCATGTAGCCTGTTCATTGTTGGGAGGTCCTGACTCCCTTGGATTTGTATGTTCAGGTTAGAAGCTGGATCGAAGTGGAGCTGTCCACTGTAGATCGAGTTTTCCTTGAGAACAGGATGATTTGTCCCAGCTTCTTCCGTGCTAGTCTCCCTTTTGACTCACGGGATCTTCACCCTACTCGTGAGCATCTTGTATTTATCCTGTATATTTTACTTTGGACTTGTTATGATAAAAGACACATGTAATGTGTATATGTTTATCATTATGTGATGACTTTGTACATGTACTTTTGTGTTGGCATATGGAAGAATACCACGTTTGTGTCGTACTCTGATTACTTATTGTACTTTTATGCTTAGCGTATATACGTGGGGGCTTCTTCTGACCTACGTATATACGTCGCAGTGACGTCCCCGTATCCGTGAAATCGGGGCGTTACATAGTATGTGTGCTCTAGGTGAGAAATCCTAGAGAGAATCTCGTTGGTTCCCTATAACATGTTTAAAAGATTCTCAAAATCACGACATATAGTGGATATCAGGTAAAATCGATTAGAACAGTTATCAAACTCACAAATAAATATTGTGTCAAGAAAACATACTCAGAATCACGTCGACCTCAGTGTCTTCGTGTGTAGCTGTGTCTTTCACGAATCCAATGCCTCGAGAATGGCTCAAATCAGACTTCGGATGGAAAAAAAAAACACCTGAAAACAAGTCTGGTGCTTAACGGGTCTGGATCGGCTAAACGGGCTTGTCCCTGCATAGCGGATCGGGTATAGCAATGTAGTCGGATCCGGATCGGGTCCAGGTCGATTTACTTCTTCGGGTTTGATAACTTAACCCCTTGGTGCTTGATTGGGTTCGAGTTGAAAACGGGTCAAGTTGTTGTTGAACCCAAATCGGCTCCAAATTTAAAGGGACTTTGAGTTGATCTCTGGACAATACGAATTGGATCTGGTTGAGGTCGATGTCGAGACGTCGTTCGAGGAAACATCGATGCCGACGAAAAGAGGCAGACGACGGGAAATTGATGGCGAGGTGACGATGATGGGTCGGCAGTGACCGTGAGTGGATTCTTTGACGGTTAAAGGAAGAAAAGGGAGAGGCTGTCGCAGCTTACTGGCAAAGAAAGGAGGAGATTGAGTGAAGAAGAGAGGACGACGGGATCTCGGGCAGCGCGACTGTGGCAAGCTGTTGTAGGAGAAGAGGGCAAAAGCGATGGGGATGAGAAGAGGAGAGGGCGGGCTGGCGGGGCGGGGCGACTTGAGAATGAAGAGGCGACAGGGGTTACGGGTAGGTAGAGAACGAGAGAGAGCTCTGCGAAGAGGAGAGAAAAAGTGAAAAGAAATTGAGGGTTAGGTTTTTTTTGAAATAAAGGAAAAATAGGAAAATCCTAAAACACAATGATCACTCGCAAGTTTTAGTCAAAATTAGCATTAACTTTTATTTGAAATAAATGAGCCTTTAAATCAGCTTTACAAAACCCAATTTCTAGACCACAACCGATGTGGGACTACACTTCAAAAATAAAAGAAAAACAACAACAAAATAATACCAAAAATAGAGTAAAAAAAGAAAATTACATAAACAACTCTGACTACTCGAGCCATAGCAATGTGAAGTATCTTCGTCTTCTCCAGTGCGCGCACCTGGGCTAAATGTCTGCATCATAAAATCACATCCTGGGCCAGAACTAGTCAAATCCAGAGGAAGAACTAGAGTTCTAAGTCCTCTTTGGAGCCAAAGGAATTAATTAATGCAGAATTTGGTGATTGTGATTATGAAAGTGGAAGATTTAATGAATATTTTCCTTCAGACAATGTTCTGCCGAATATGATCGACTTATCATCCTAGATCCTTTGTTGCTACTTCCTCCCATCAAGTTCTATGGTTTGTTCTAATGATTTATTTGCCACTTATTTAATGCAAACCTCAAGGTCGAGTTTGCTCCAACAATGAGAGATTTGATGCAGCACAAATTAAACACAAGATGAATGCATGAGTTCAATTTTGAAATAAAAAAGAAAGGAAAAGGAAAACACGAGTATTGTTGCAACTACAATAACTCATGAGAATAAACAATTATTATATTGGAGTTTTTTTTCTTATTTGGAAAAGTTACTTTTTTGTAGCCTTAATTATAAGATATAAGAGTTTTTCTTTCTTTTAGAATTCTAAAAAGTTTAGAAATAGTTTTCTTGGGCCTTAGGTTAAATCAAATCTTTTCAAAGATTTGATAAAAAAATTCAAATTAAGATTAGTTTCTAAATTTTAGGAATTAGTTTTCTTCTTAGCAAGTCAGGAATTAGTTTTCTTCTTTGATCAAATCTTTCATCTTTTTTCTTCTTTTTCTTGTATTTTTTGTGTTCTTTCACGTGTGTTTCTTGTTCCCCAGCAATTAGTAAATGCAACTTATGATGTAAAATAATAGAAACATGAAACTGAGGATGTAACGAAAGATGATTAACTAATACCATCATTTAGGATCTCATGGTTCACACCTGGGTTCATAGTGTGCATCAGAATATTGTGTCTGCAAGAGACTGAGGTTGGAAGAGGAGAAGAGCATATTTGGAAATCTTTAGGGTAGAGCTACTCAAAAATGGATTGCGCTTCCAGCTTTAAGTATAGCAGTAGGAATTAAAGAGAATTGCATCAAGTTGATTGAGCATAGGTTAGATACCTTTTCTATGATGTGCTACTGAGAGAACTATTATTAATCAAAAGAGATGGTACATCATTGTTTGTTTATGCACCACCGATATGTATGAGAAACAACTCTTCTGGGAAGAAACTGGAGCTATTAGTGTTGCCTTTGATCACCCATGGGTAAGACTTCAATGCGACTCTATTAGAATCTAATAGAGGGGGGGGCAACAGAAAGTTGAGAGATAGAAAAAATTTAAGAATTGTCCAAAAACTAGATTGATTTTGACATTCCACTGGGGGGTAATTTACTTGGACAAATTAGGAAAACCCTTGCCTAGCCAGACTAGAAGATTCTTTGGATATAGTGCGTAGGAATGCATCCAAAGGCCACCCAATTTACAATCCACACAGGCCATTTCTAACCACAGTCCAATAGCCCTATCAGATAATTAGGACTTCTTACCACAGTCCAATAAACTTATAGATAATCAGGACCTCAAAATGAAAAAATGGTTTAGATCTGAGAATAGTTTAAAGGGGTTCAAATGTGAAGGTGATGGGTCTAAAGATGGTGGCAAAGATGAGAAATTTGAGGAGAATCTTAAAAAGCTAGGATAAGAATATCTTTGAGAATATTTGCAAGATGAAAAGGGAGTTAGGACAAGGATTGAAAAGAATGACAAGTTATAAGAGACAAGGGAATTGAAGGAGGGAGAAAGAAAACAAATAGAGATAAAAATGAACTATCCCAGGTGAGCCATAAAGAGGAGATAATGTGGAAGGAAAGCTCAAGAATTATTGGCTAAAAGAGGGGGAGTTTAATACTAGTTTCTTTCAAAAAAAGTGCAAATGGAAAGAAAAGCATTAGTTGGATACAATGTATGGAAATACCAGGTACAATGTGAACAGACCAGAAAACCATTAGGACACACATCACTGACTACTTTAAAGCCATTTTAGGAGCTCGAATGGAGAATAGATTAAAACCAAAGTCGGGTAAGTTGTATGCCATACAAATGGAGACCTTTTGGGGTTAGACAAACCATTTGAGGAAAAGGAGATTAACGAAGCAATTGGGGGCTATGGGCTGATAAAGGTGCAGGACGTGATGGCATGCCCATTTTCCTTTTTCGCAGCTCCTGAGAGAATCAAAGTTGAAATGCTGGACATGTTTGATGACATATACAGCGGTAAAAGCCTCATTGGAGAAGTCAAGTCACTCTTTGGCAGTCTTATTTCGAAGAGAAGGCAGGAAATATAAAGGAATGTAGGCCAACTAGCTTGCTCAATGCCTTGTTCAAAATCTTCAATAAGTGTTAACAAATAGGTTGAGCTATCTTCTAAAACTTGTGGACAGCACAGTGTGCTTTTATGAAAAGGAGGTCAACCTTGGATTGCATGGCCTTGGCCAGGAGATGATACACATGGGACATAGGGATAAGGAAGAGGGGGTGATGATCAAGTTAGACATTGAAAAAGCATATGGCATGAATTATTGAAATTTTATAAGAGATATACTTCAAGAAAGAGGATTGGACCTAAATGGCAAGATCAAGATTGGGTGTGCCAAGCATATGGCTAGGGCTTTTCAAGCAAATGTAATAGGGAGAGTTTTCCAAAAAAAATCTATAAGGAATTCAACAACATCCAATTTGCAGATGATACTTTGCAAAGCTGAATTGGTTCCCTAGTGAAGCTAAAAGTTCATTTTGAATATGTTTTCAACGGCTTCAGGAATGAAGATAAACTACAATAAAACATCAATGATTTAAGTTTGGAAGAAAGAGGATGTGGGAGCACCTTTAGCCACTATATTTGGATGTAAGGAAGATATGTTGCCTACTGCTTATCTACGATTTCTCCTCAAGACAGAAGCTTACAAGAAAGGGTTAGCTACCACTCTTAGAGAAACTTGAGAGAAGATTAGCAGGATGGAAGAGTGAAGTCTTGCCACTTGGAGGACGATTGACCTTACTTAGCCTTGTACTATCAACTCTCCCCACTTACTGGATGGCATTTTACAAGTTTCCAAAATGGGTGATCAGGGAAATAGGCTACATTAGAGCCAATTCTTGTGGAGAGGGAGTAAGGAGGATAGCAAGATTACCACTTAGCAAAATGGTGAGGGGTGTGCAAGGCTAAGGAGGATTGGAGGTATGGGGGTCAAAGATGTTGAGGACTTAAACAAAGCTTTGCTCGCTAAAGTGGTGAAGAACTAAGGAGGAGAATACTTTACCATGGATACAACACAAACGAAAGAAGTATTATAATGACAGAGAATTTCTAGAGGATAGAAATGCAACACAACACAAGTCACAATTCTGGAAAGGAGTCTCAAGTGTCAAGGAGGAAATAATGGCATCTTGAAATTGGCAATTGGGATGGAAAGACGATCTTCGTTTGGAAAGATAGGTGGGTAGGAGTTGAAAGTACACCTAAAGGGGGGGGGGGTGGGGTGAATAGGTGTAAGGCTAATTAATGACAAATAATGCGGAATTAAAACAAATTGCAACCACACTTAGTGTAACCAAAGAGTGTAACCGAATTTCCGGTGAAGGGCTCTGGACTAACTCCTCTTGATTCCTCTGAATAAGAGTTGAGGTGCTATATGAAGCTCTCTTGGTTTAACACAAGTATGGCACACAATCAAACTCAAGCATATAAATGATATGAATAATATGATGCAAAGCACAATGAGAGAGAAGTTAAGAGATAGTAAAGCAATCGCTAACAACAAGATATGTTTCGAGGTCCGCTTCACACAGAAGGATTTCCGCTATAGCGTCCACACAGGACTTCTCACACAGGGAACCTCCACTGAGGATTTAGGTAATATAAACCGGAGCACACAACTCCTCTCTCCAACAATACAACCTCTACACAAGAGGCAAGACACAACGCAAATCACCTCTATACTTAGAGGGATGGGCACTTAGCCAAACAAGATCAACCTCTCACAAGAGGATAAGGCACTAAGTCACAACTCCACAACAATCACCTCTACACTTAGAGGGTTACCAACACAACCTCCACAATCACCTCTCACTAGAGAGATAACAACACAATCACCTCTCACTAGAAGGATATCACAAAGTAAGGAGGGTTTACAAATCTTGGTGGTATCAACAATCACAACCAATTTCCTCACTAAACAAGATCCTAATAGATAGGATAGATAAATAAGCTCAAGTGTGAGAAAATAAAGAGTTTGTAAATCAAAAATACAAAGAAAACTCTTAGGAAAAACTCTAGATTGAAATATAAATGAAGATCAAAAAAACTCCCAAAGACTTTTCCTTTTCTTGACTTTTCCAACCCTTTAATAACAAACAAAGATAAAATCTTTAAGCTCAAAACTCTTTTAAAACTTGCTGTTAAAACACTTAAGAAGATGGGAATTTTTGCACTTGAAATTGTTGTGTAAAACAGCCCAAAGAAGTGGGTATTTATACCTCAAAACAAATCTGCTCGTTGGCAGCAGCAAGGGCAATTCTGCCCTTCGGTCGACCGGGCGGCAGGCAACGGTCATTTTATGACCGTTGAGCCACGGTCGACCGAGACCTGGAAACAGAGAGCAGAGCTCTCTGCCGGTCGACCGGTCGGTCGACCGGGGCCATTTCCAGAGAGCAGAAGCTCTCTAGCGGTCGACCGACCCGGTCAACCGGCCTTCCAGTTAAAAAACCGTGCATGTTTGTGCATGTCAGTTGACCGGACCGGTCGACCGACTTCTGCCTCGATCGACCGTCCGGTCGACCGATAGAAGGCTAGGTCAAATTTTAGGGATAAAAACTTAGGTATTTTAACTTACATAAAATCACATAAATTCTACAAAAATAAGTTCTTTTATTATCTTTGAAATACAAATATGTGCGACTAAAATTCAACACATATTACAAACTATTTGAACCATTTTTGTGATATGAAAATTTGACTTAAATACAAAATTGGTATTTTCCAAACTTAGATTTTTGAAATGGATAACCGTTTCTCCTAAACTTATGAATATAAAAAAACATGATATTGAAATAACTTTAAAGCATATTGTATATAGATAAAATCCAATATACATATAAAGATTTATATCTATGTTTTTGACAAGAATTCAAATCGGTTAAACCAAAAACCCAACAAACATGTGTGTATGTGAACTGAGAAAATCAACACTATCTAATCTTTACAATAAGATCTAAACAATCTAAACTAAACAAATATCGAGGTCTTCTTGTAGAACTCCTTCTACAAGAAACTCGATCCAAACACGATTCAACGAGCTTGACTCCAACCAAGTACTAGGTGGATCTTGACACGCGAGCTCTTGAAACACCTTTGTTGAAGCTAATCACCTACTAATATCTTGATCAAATATTTAAAACTAAAATATCATAAGATTACTAGTAACTATAAATACATGAGTTAATCATCATCAAAACTAGAGTGAAGGGCCTCTGGGCGAACAATCTCCCCCTTTTTGATGATGACAAAACTTATGGAGTTATAATGCATGGATTAAAGTTAAGCTTCATAGAAGCTCCCCCTTAACTCATGCATAGCAATAAACATAAAGATATCAATGAATGCAACCACGCATGAGTGAAGAATGCTTCTCCCCTTAAACAAAAACATATATGCTCGATATCAATTGTAAAAAAAAGCATGCATATATGATATCAATTGTAAGTAAAAACGCATATAAACTCAAAAAACATTCTCCGAATTTCTCTTCCCCTTTTTATCAATAATCAACAAAGGGTGAAAACAAATCAAACAATAAAGATATATATGCGATATATATTCATGAAGAGGAGAGACGTTAAGTTAACTTCCCCTGCATACATGCATTTATATGAAAAGAGATGACTAAATCCTAACCACATAAAACATAATATGCAATGTATAAAAGGAGATGTGAAGCTCCTACTACACACGTGTACTATATACAAAGAAAAGTCAATCACTTCAATATGACATACACTCAACATGAATATATATATAGAGAAGATGTTAAAATTCCTTGTAAATAAGCAATACAAATCAAAACATTATGATACCAATTGAAAAATATATCAATTTAGGATGAAGGTATACATCGAAACATCATGATACCAATTTATGATACTAATTGAAAGTAAACAAAAATTTTGAGATACTAAAAGATACCAATGTGAAAATATCTTGATACCAATTTTTAAAAAAAATCTTGTAAACTTTGATACCAATAAAAAATGACACATCGTATATTTTTGATACCAATTGAAAGATATATTTATATAGGAAATCTTGATACCAAATGAAAGTAACAATCAATTTTAAAGTAACTTGATACAAAAAAAATGTCTTGTAAGTTTTTGATACCAATTGAAAGTAACAAATTGATTTAGGTAAGCATAACTCATATCAATATAGATAGTAATGTAAAATGAAACATGATACCAATATTGAAAATATTAGCAAACCAAAAAATATTTTTCATCATAAAGAGTGGGAGTAAGATTCAATTGAACATGAAATCTATTGAAAGATACCAATTTGAAAGATAAAACATGAATTTTTTCCCCTTTATGAAATACCAATAAAAAACATGCATAAACTTGTATGAGATACCAATTGAAGAATAATTGACATTAAGGACTAAATCAAGCTTAGTATAAACATGATTTGTGCTATAAGATGTAAAGATATATTAAGCACAATCAAATCACATATATATGTATGAAAAAGTAGATACCAATCGGAATTGATACTATTTGAAGTTTGAAGCATACATATATAGAAAACAAAATATGAGTATACAAAAAATATCAATTGAGATACCAATTGAAAATATAATGAGGATCAAGTATATAACTCATAATACCTTCCCTTTCATGCACATGTTAAAAAGATTTTCAATTAGGCTCACAAGGCATGATCGCCCATCCGTCCGCCCTTCGATGGAAGGGGTTTTCAAAAATAAGTTGAAAATAATTTTACATAATTGAAAAAATACTTCCAAAATGAAGAAATACATAACTAGTTTATGATAAACTAGAAAACTAGTATAAAATCCTTCAAGTAAGAAATAAAAATAAGAATATTTTTCATGAAAAACATGTAAGACACGATCATCGACACTCAAAGTCAAGAAAGCTCATATAAAGCTCATGAAAACAAAAATCAAGAATAAACAATAATAATGTGAGTGTAAGAATCATGTAATCACAAAATCATGAGAATAGGCAATTAAGCTTAATATGAAATTCCTTTATAAATATGAAAAACATAAAAATCTAATTTTCAAAAAATAATACTAACCCCAAGGCATATGTATGTTTTGTCTAAATCTAAAAGTATACATACACATCCCTAAACACAAATGAGTCCATAATAGAAATTTACATGAAAAGCAAATGACTCAAGGGTATACATGTATATCAATAGTTTTGACAAAATTAACATATACATGAAGCTAAACATATGAAAACATGTATAAAATGAGAATACAAGTTTGAAATGCATTAATCATCAAAACTAGCCTATACTAATACATCTAATGGGTACAAATGAGCAATTAAGCACAAACATGTAATAATCAATTTGTGGCTCACTAGTTCTACAAGTATATACACAAGTTTTAATGAAGATTACATTTAAACATGTAATCAAAACGTGAAGTGCAAAATCATAAACATAAACCAATATGATCATTAGGCTAAATGCACATGTTTTAGCGATATGATATACACAATAGTTAAACTAAAGTTAGAACACAAAAATAATAATCCATATAAACTGGGCGTATCTCAAATATTATGTGTATGTCATAAGTCTAATTATCACGACATATATGGCATAATGAGCATCATTAAAACATGACATGCTAAAAAATCAATAATGAAAGCATGTAAATTAAATGGGAGTTAGAGATTGTTACTAAAACCAAGAGGGTCATCTTATATCTCCAAACCATGATGGTCCTCCCTCCAAACTCCCCTTGAAAGTGATGCATCCAAAATTGTCACCGTTTAGCTCGGAACGCATCACCTCAAGACATCAATGCTCTCACGTCAAGCGAGAGCCCACACCTATATCAAATAAAATAGGAGTGGCTTTTGGTACCCATACTCTATTGGGTCCATGGGGGTTAGCTCCTTTCCTAACCTAAATAAATCTATTTGCAAAATTTGAATCATTAATTGTTATTAAACCAAAATTTTGCAAGGTGGCCCTTATGTCCACAATATGTACAAGTGTACACATGAGCATACCTAGTGTCATGTGTTGTGAACATGAGAAGCATGTGTATGTCGTGATTTGTGTGCATGCATAGAAGGAGCATTTCTTACAAAACATGGATTCCATCCGTATGTGGTTCATGACACATTGGCTCAAAGTGGAGCCCAAACAATCAACACTCTTCTTTAACATGGATATATCATTTTCAATAATGGAAGAAGAGGTGAAGCATGCAATAGGTATGCTAGATAATGAAGCTACACTAGCATGGCAAACATGAGTATCTAAATCATTTTTCAAGGAAATATTTTCATTAGACATCAAATCTAATTTCTTTGAAATAGAAATAATTTTGTTTTTCAAAAAATCATTTTCTTTTAAAACAAAAACAAGTTTTGAAGATAGAACTTCATTTTTCTTCAAAACTTCATCACAATCATTTTTACTTTTTAAGATTTTGTTTTCATTTAGGGCAAGATCAAGTTGGGATTTCAATGAGTCCCTTTCATTGGAAATTTCAACTTTTTCTTACAAAGCCATATCAAATTTTGAAAACAAATTCTTATTTTCTTCTTTTAATGCAATACTTTTCTTTTTCAAGAGTTGGTATTTTTCTAATAATTTTTCACAAAACAATAGATAGTTCTTCATTTAATGTATTGGTATCAATATGATCATCATCGGAAGAACTAGCATTATCATCTAGTTGAGTTTCGAATGTACCTCAAGGGAGTCATTCCCTTGGACCATGTAGCAATGTTATTCGGATTCTCCTCCACTAGATTTCTCCTCCACAATGTTTGGTGTTTGAAGCTTTGGAGAGGTCAAGGTGTTCCATACTGCAAAGGGCGGAATCACAATGAGAAAGTAAACACAATATTCTTTATTTAGAGTGCTCCTAAGTGCCTCAAGGGCTTGTGCATTGGCCTCTATATGCTTGCTATTATCAAGATAAGATTTTGGTAGCGGTAAGGAAAACATGCAATCCTAGGATTTTTAGGTACATACTCATCTTATGCTTCCACATAACGATGTTAGAAACATCAAACATGGGAGGTGCAAGGTAATCCATAAGTGTGTGTAAACAAGTATATGTGCAAATGCAAATACTAGATTAGCTAACCAAGATCTCACTCCTAGGTGGTAAACCTAATATCAGGAGCGTAGGCTCTGATACCAATTGAAAGTACACCTAGAGGGGGTGAATAGGTGTAAGGCTAATCTAATGACAAATAATGTGAAATTAAAACAAATTGCAACACACTTAGTGTAACTAAATAGTGTACCGAATTCCCGGTGAAGGGCTCTGGACTAACTCCTCTTGATTCCTCTGAATAAGAGTTGAGGTGCTATATGAAGCTCTCTTGGTTTAATACAAGTATGACACAAAATCAAACTCAAGCATATAAATGATATGAATATTATAATGCAATGCACAATGAGAGAGAGTTAACAGATAGTGGATCAATCGCTAGCAACAAGATATATTTCGAGGTTCAAGCCACTACTCTACGTCCCCACCTTCACACAGAAGAATTTCCACTATAGCGTCCACACAAGACTTCCCACACAGGGAACCTTCACTGAGGATTTGGGTAATACAAACCGGGAGCACACAACTCCTCTCTCCAACAATACAACCTCTACACAAGAGGCAAGGCACAACGCAAATCACCTCTATACTTAGAGGGATGGGCACTTAGCCAAACAAGATCAACCTCTCACAAGAGGGATAAGGCACTAATTCACAACTCCACAACAATCACCTCTACACTTAGAGGTTACCAACACAACCTCCACAATCACCTCTCACTAGAGAGATAACACAATCACCTCTCACTAGAGGGATATCACAAAGTAAGGAGGGTTTACAACTCTTGGTGGGTATCAACAACCACAAACCAATTTCCTCACTAAAACAAGATCCTAATAGATAGGATAGATAAGCTCAAGTGTGAGAAAATAAAGAGTTTAAAAATCAAAAATAAAAGAAAAAAACTCTTAAAAAAACTCTAAATTGAAATATAAATGAAGATCAAAACAACTCCCAAAGACTTCTCCTTTTCTTGATTTTTCCAACCCTTTAAAAACAGATAAAGATAAAATCTTTAAGCCCAAAACTCCTTTAAAACTTGTTAAAACACTTAAGAAGATGAGAATTTTGCTCTTGAAATTGTTGTGTAAAACAACCAAAGAAGTGGGTATTTATACCCCAAAAACAAATCTGTCCATTGGCAGCAGCAAAAGGCAATTCTGCACTTCGGTCGACCGAAAAGTCGTCCGGCCAACGGTTATTTTTATGGCCGTTGAGCCACCGGTCGACCGGCCGATCAACCGAGACCTAGAAACAGAGAGCAGAGTTCTATGTCAGTCGACCGGGGCCATTTTCAGATAGCAGAAGCGTGGCGGTCGACCGACCCGGTCGACTGGCCTTCCAGTTAAAACAACCGTGCACGTTTGTGCACGTCGGTCGACCGGACCGGTCGGCCGACTTCTGCCTCGGTAGACCGTCCGGTCGACCGGCTGAAAGCTAGGTCAAATTTTTAAGGATAAAAACTTAGGTATTTTAACTTCCATAAAATCACATAAATTTCATAAAAATAAGTTCTTTATTATCTTTGAAATACAAATATGTGTGACTAAAATTCAACACATATTACAAACTATTTGAACCAATTTTTGTGATACGGAAATTTACCTTAAATACAAAATCAGTATTTTCAAACTTAGATTTTTGAAATGGAAAACAGTTTTCTCCAAAACTTATGTAAATATAAAAAACATGATATTGAAAACAACTTTGAAGCATATTGTATATGGATAAAATCTAATATACATATAAAGATTTATATTTATGTTTTTGACTAGAAATCTAAAATCGGTTAAACCAAAAACCAACAAACTTAAAACATATGTGTGTATTGTGAACTTGAGCATATCAACACTATCTAATCTTTACAATAAGATCTAAACAATCTAAACTAAACAAAATACCAAGGTCTTCTTGTAGAACTCGTTCTCCAAAAAGACTCTATCCAAACATGATCCAACAAGCTTGACTCCAGCCGAGTACTAGGTGCGATCTTGACGCGCAAGCTCTTGAATCAACATATGATAGCTTCAAAACACCTTTGTTGAAGCTAATCACCTACTAATATCTTGATCAAATATCTGAAACTAAATATCACAAGATTATTAGTAAACTATAACTACATGAGTTAATCATCATCAAAACTTGAGTGAAGGGCCTCTGGGCCAATAAGAGATGTATCTTTGGCAGTTACATATCCCGAACTAGCAAAGAAAGGCCAGAATCTCAAGGCAAGGTTAGCAGTCAAGGGATTTGGAGACAAAGAAAATGGTGTTGGAAGCCATAGTTTAGAAATGTTTAGACAGAATATGAGAGAGAAATGATGAAAGACTTATTGATGCTGCTAGAATAACAAGAACTGTCAACATGATGGATAAATCATAATAAAGGCGGCAGGGGGGAAAAAACCGTAAAAGCTTGCTCACTTTCTTGAACATTATCAGGTTATTTGGAAAGGTCATATTCCTCACAAAGTGAAGGCTTTTACATGGTTAGCCTTTAAGGATATAATTCTCACAAGAGCTAATCTTAACAAAAGAGGAACGGGTACTGTCCAGTTTGCAATATGTCCACTGAGAACACAACCAACTACTTTTTGGATTGCCCCAGTGCACACCACATACTATCTAGTCTGTTGTATATATTTAATATCCAAAAATACCTCCGAAGCCTCAAGGAAGCCTACCAAATAGGGAAATAGTCACATTGTTGGGAAATATGCTTCAGAGCCTGTATACGGGTGATCTGGACAGCAAGAAATGCAACTATCTAAATAGACGCACCAAATGCTATGCTTACTCAAATATTCCAGTTATTTACTTTCTGGATTTAAGAAAAGAGAACAAAGGATGGGAAGAAATTAGCAGCTCAAGCAAAATGAGGACCATTGCTGCTGCACAAGAACATGGTGAACAAAACCTCTCAGGGAGAAGTTAAGGTGTGCTAACAATAAATAGATATTTCGCAATTGTTGTGTGTAAGAATATTGTAATCTGCCAAGACCTCAATTGTGTCCTGAACAATATCATATTATATATATATATATATATATATAATATATATATATATATATATATATATATATATATATATATAATATATATATCTTACTACTATAATGCCACAACCTCATAAGCTTGTGGCTGTCTGATGTAAATCAGCTGACTTTCAAAATTAAAAGAATAGGAACAAAAAAGAGAAGGTTCTGGAGAAGTGAATTCTAGAACTTAATATTTTCGTTTGTGTTTTGATTAGTGGCTTATGCTAAGAGCATTAGCCCAAGAAAGGAGAAGTAGATAGCACCTGAAATATTGTTTTACAAGCTTTAAGAAAGTTGCATATACGAACTGCAGGGTGGATGGCGTCCAATTTGGTTGCCTCTGAAATAAGAGAACTTAATTACTACCCTTTCTTTCTAAACAACTATTTTGTATATACTCAAACTTACTGTTAAATTTCAAAATCCAAATAACGCACTCTCAACGTTCCACCCCAACTATCTAGCAACATTTCTTCATTACTCAGTTCAACAGATCCATTTGTAATTAATTTATAAAAAATAAGATATTTGAGAACTATAGGAAATTAGTGAATAACTTAAACATAAGTATTGTAAATTTCAATCTCTATGTCTACCATTATAATAAAAGTATTTTAAGAAGCTGCCTCTCAATTTTTATGGTTAGATACTTCAAACTAATTTAATGTCAAAATAATAGAAATTTTTTTATAACAAATAAAGGTATTAGCACATGCATTTGCACATGCCCAGAAAATTTTAGTAATATCTACAATGGAATGATGCCCGACGTTTATCCTAAAAAAACAGTTGTTTGCCTATATTTATTGTCATCAAACGCATGTAACTAGAACTGACCAGTAAAAGTATACAAACTCTGCCGATGGATTTATGGGCTACTGTTTAGACTTGATTTGGCACATATACTATGTACCACTTAAACCTACTAGAAATGTCTGGATGAACTGAACACTATGTTGCACGGATACAAAATGACACATCAACACAACAAATACTTAAAACTATATAGAAATAGATATTGTGTCCAATATGTGTGTTTAACATGTCTTTAACACGACACGGCTCCACATTTGACTGTGCTACCTAGACTAAACATCTTCATTGGACAGACACCATTAGATTATGTAGTGGGGGAATGGGTGAATCCAATTAGACCAAAAAGCACAATACATAATATACTAATACAGGTGGATTTGCTTTGTCATGCAACACTTCTCATGTTACCAACTTGTTCAGTGCCTCATCATTCCCTCCTCTTACACCCTTTCTCCCTCTCTTTAACCCCCCCCCCTCCCGCGCGCGCGCGAAAAAACCCACCCCACCTGATGTGAAACGAAAGATGGGGGTCTGATTTTGAAAAAAGATGAGAGATGAAAGAAAACAATGGGGACTCATGGTTACCTAAGGGACAGATGAGAAGGCCTTCCACCTCCTCGGACCTCATGCCGCTTCACACCGCACACTCATCGATTTTGACCTCACGTCGCTTCACGCCGCACGCTTGGCTTCACAGCTACGATTTCACACCCCGCCGTGGGCCCCTCAAGGAAAAAAACACCCAAAATAATTTTCTCAAATTCTGGTCTATTTTTATTGAAAGCAATATAGCTTTTAAATAGACTTACAACTGCAGACTTTTTTCCACATACCCGATGTGGGACTAAAATAAAACACAATACTAAAAAGAAACACAAGATTACACAAATAAATAAAAGAAATAAAGACTCATATTCCAAAACAAAAAAGCAAACTCAATGTCCCCATCATCTCGCCAGGTGAGAAAACTCAACCTGTTGAGTATACATGAGACGGTGGTGGCTCGACATTAGATCTGTATCTAAAGCTGTTGTTGTTGATTTTACTAGAAATGTGGTTGTTGGAGATGTTCCT
The DNA here is from genome assembly GCA_038442645.1 of Agave tequilana. Taxonomy (NCBI): domain Eukaryota; kingdom Viridiplantae; phylum Streptophyta; class Magnoliopsida; order Asparagales; family Asparagaceae; genus Agave; species Agave tequilana. The sequence continues at coordinate 69,742 of JAVJIF010029158.1, read as the reverse complement.
GGCATCTTTGGCTGTTGAGAAGGCTATTGTGGAGGAATTGTTGAGATCTTTGGTCGTCAAGAAGATTGTTCTGGAGGAGATTGTTGAGATCTTTGGTTGTTGAGGAGGTTGTTGTGGAGGGATTGTAAAGATCTTTGACTATTGCTGAGGTTGTTATGAAAGAGATTGTTGAAATATTTGACTAATGAGGAGGTGATTGTGGCAGGATTTAATTTTGTGGCTAAGAGAGATAAAAGAGATTAGGATTTAGATTTGAATTTTTGTTTTTGAAATTTTAATAAAAGAGATGAAAAAAGTGAATAAAGTAACAAATTGCACTGGCTCCTCGCCTAGATTATCAATTCATTTCAACACTCGCAGTGAATGGTTCAAACAAAATTGTACCGATTTCACACCGAAAATCTTTTCATAAGAAACGCGTATTATAATTTAATTTTATCACTCATTACTTTTTTCTATTCATGCTCTGATACCAAATGATGTGAAATGAAAAATGAGGGTCTACGGATTTTGAAAAAAGATGAAAGATGAAAGAAAACAATGAGGACTAATAGTTACCTAAGGGATAGATGAGAAGGCATTCCACCTCCTCGGACCTCATGCCGCTTCACGCTGTACACTCAACGATCTTGACCTCACCCGCACGCTTGGCTTCATAGTTAGGGTTTCACACCTCGCCATAGGCAACACGTCCCCTCAAGAGGAAAAAAAACAAAAACAATATTCTCAAAATCTAGTCTATTTTTATTGAAAGCAATGTAGCCTTTAGTAGGCTTACAACTGCAGACTTTTTTCACATACCCGATGTGGGACTAAAATAAAACACAATACTAAAAACAAACACAAAATTACTAAATAAAATAAAAAAAAAATACGGACTCAGACTCAAAAACAAAGAAAGCCAACTCAATGATCTTTCTTTTCTTTTAAGTCTGAGTCTGTATTTTCTTTTATTTTATTTAGTAGTCTTGTGTTTGTTTTAGTATTGTGTTTTATTTTAGTCCCACATCAGATATGTGAGAAAAGTCTGTAGTTGTAAGCCTATTAAAGGCTACATTATTTAAATAAAAAAGAAATGAATTTTGAGAAAATTGTTTTGGGTTTTTCCCTTGAGGGGCATGTTACCCATGGCAGGGTGTGAAACCCTAACTGTGAAGCCAAGCATGTGACATGAAGCAACGTGAGGTTAAGATCGATGAGTGTGCGACGTAAAGCGGCATGAGATCTGAGGAGGTGTAAGGTCTTTTATCTATCCCTTAGGTAATCATGAGTCTCCATTGTTTTCTTTCATCTCTCATCTTTTTTTAAAATCCGTAGACTCCCATCTTTCGTTTCACATCATTAGTATCAAAGCATGGTTAGAAAAAAGTAACGAGTGATGAAAATTAAATTGTAATACTAGTTTCTTGTGAAAAGATTCCTAGTGTGAAATCGGTACAATTTTATTTGAACCATTCATTGCGAGTGTTGAAATGAATTGAAAATCCCGGTGAGAAGCTGCTTCAATTTGTACTTCATTCACTTTTTTCATCTCTTTTGTTAAAATTTCAAAAAAACAAAAAAAAAATCAAATCATAACCTCTTTTATCACCCTCTTAGCCACAAAAATAAATCCAGCCACAACAACCTCCTCAATAGTCAAAGATCTCAACATTCTCCTCCACAACAACCTTAGCAATAGCTAAAAATCTCTACAATTCCTCCACAATAATCTCTTCAACATCTAAAGATCACAACAACCTCCTCAACAACATCCTCAGCAACTAAAAATCTCAACAATCTCCTCCACAACTTCCTCAATAGTCAAAGATGTCAACAACCTCTCCAACAACATCTCCAGCAGCCACATCTGCAACAACATCTCCAGCAAGATCAACAATAATAGCTTCAATCCAGATCCAATTTCGAGCCACCACCGTCTCATGTATACTCATCGGGGTTGAGTTCTTCCTACTCGGTGAAAATGAGAGGACATTGAGTCGGCTTTTTTTATTTTTGAGCCTGAGACTGTATTTTCTTTTTTTTTATTAAGTAATATTGTGTCTGTTTTTAGTATTGTGTTTTTATTTAGTCTCACATCGAGTATGTGAGAAAAAGTCTAATTGTAAGCTTATTTAAAAGCTACATTGCTTTCAATTAAAATAGACCAGATTTTGAGAAAAAAATTATTTTAGGATTTTTTTCCTTGAGGAAGCGTGCCTCCCATGGCGGGGTGTGAAACCCTAACTGTGAAGTTAAGATCGAGCATGCAACGTGAAGCGACGTGAGGTCAAGATCGAGAAGCGTGCGGTGTGAAACGGCGTAAGATCTGGGAAGGTGAAAGGCCTTTTCATTTATCCATTAGGTAATCTTGAGTTATTTTTCTTTCATTCTCATCTTTTCCCAAAATCCTTAGATCTCCTCTTCCGTTTCACATCACCACCCTAGCCCAAACGCCGTCATTGTCAAATGCCACATTCTCCCAAATTTTCTCACTTGCACTTCACCCACAAACACAAGTTACACAATCATGTTGTTATTATGCAACTGGAACCAAAACACAACAACATTACTCATTTGTCCAGCTAAACCCATCCCTGCTGAATCAAGAAGCATTTGTGTTCGTGTTTGGGGTTTCCTGCCACTGACTTCAGGCTAGGTGTCATATCCCTCTGATTTCAGGTTTATGTTTTACCTGGATGCAACCCAGCATTGCCCCAGTTAAAGTCTTACTTAACACACAACAATCAGCACAAATTTTCATAAATACCATGAAAATACTAACAATTATTTTTATAAAAATCAGAATTTTTCCTCTTTAAAATAGGTACACATTTTGTAACTTTCTTTTTTCAAAAAATATATTAAGTTCGTCGTTCAAAGTTTCCAATGCAACAGAGGATGGGTATCTGAAACTGGTTTCCTCAACACAAGTATCCCATTCATATATGTGTGTGGTAACTTTGGTCAAGACAGCTGACCTCTGATAATGCGTCAATATTAAAGTTACTCAGTTGTGCTTGGCCTTTTAGAGTTTTCAGTTTTGGCAACCAATAAATATACATATACAAATATACCAAATATGTGTGTGTATTGACATATTTATCAACAATATATACATACACGTGCGTGTGTGCTTATCAAAATATGCCACTTATATGCACATATGTTTGTGGACACGCCCGTTGTTTCTTTTTTATACTTGATACATCAAGAACTGTAAACTTTTAAAAGGTATGTGTTATGATTTTGCATTTTTTTTTCATTTTTTCCCCTTAATTTTCCTTTAAATTTCTGCTATTTTCAAGACAAAACGGATGAAACAGACCGAAACAGACTATTACAGATCAGAAACAGATCAATACATGCCTGAAACATAAGCCGATATGCAACCAATATTCACCGATACAAGCTTGATCATCAGAAACTTGGTTTATATGTTTCAGACGGGATCCAATTGAAACAGAAATAAAATGACTGAAACTGATACACTTGGTTGATACCTCAATACTCATTCAAGCCATCAAATGAATGATATCGCTAATTCTTTTTTATGCTGGTGCTTCGCGTTAAAGATGACAAATCTAGATTGTCAACATTCTGGAATCTGTATGAAAGATGAAATCTAGATTGTATTAAAACTAAATCTATAAATATGATTAATCAAACTATTCCCTGATTGATCCTGTTAACACTGCCTGGGTTCTTCCTAAAGAATTAAGGCAGACACTCGTACAGGTCCTGGTCCAAATAGGAGTCTTCTCCCTGTGAAGAAACTAGATATCTGAGATAAACACCCAAGAATCCAGTTGCAAATCTCTTGAAGAATCCAGTACTCATTTTATATTTTTACCACTATTACTGCAACTGTTCATTCATTACTAAAGATTTCTTTACGCTTAAAACTAGGTATTACAGATGGAAAATATTGTGTATCAAATAACAATGATAGGATGGTCCACATTTGAATAGAATTAGAGTTCACAGTCATCTAAAAAAGTATATTCTGTCCCAATTTCTTTCTACTCACTTTGTGCATTACATATGCTTGTTGTTAAATTTTCATATGCTGAAAATATTTTGAAGTTAATTCTTTTGCCCTGCACACGTCATGTTGTCGACTCCTTCAATGTTAGGAGAAAACACCCCGTACTGGTGTCGAACGCAAGAACCAGTATCCAAGAAAGAGAAGTTATTGTGATTATCCATTACCTTCATATACATACAGAATTAAGCATTTATGGAATGCCCCTAGCCAAGTTCTTGAATGCGCTACTCTTGATTCTTCTGGAAACTAAGAGACTTGATGCCCAGTTCCTCCACCTACCTTCTAATTTTTGTTCCTATTGGAACAAGAAGTAAACCCTTATTTTAAAAGGTTAAGAGATCCTCCTCTGGAATGGGAGATTCCATGAGTAGGATTGACAATTCAACCCCACCCAAATTTTCGGGGTATGGTACAGCCCATTATCAGGTTAGGAACGCAAATGGGTTGACAAGACACACCCAAAAAAGAAAACTCGAGTCGGCTTAGGTCAGCCAGTTAATTGAGTTGACTCAATAAGACATGTAAAATTTTAAGTCTGTTGGGTAAACATGCGACCCGTCAGCTTTTGAGGGCATTACATTGGGGATGGTTCTCTCTCTCTTGTGCTTTAGGGCGTCTAGCGGAACAGTCCTGTTCTTTCTGTAATGGAAGTTCCTCGTCTGCTTTGGGGCTTTACGTAACATTATCTTTTGCTTTCCTTACTAAACTAGGTCGTCAGGCCATAAGGAATTGTGCTTGTTAAAGTCAATAGGGCACCGGGGATGAAATGTCGTCAACTTCCCTTGATATGTCCGGAAAGGGGTGGAGGATAATAGTAGGGTTGCCAACGTGGTGGAGAACCCAGGTCTCCAAATAACAACAATCACATGAAATGGCATAAATTTCCTACCATGGTCACGGGTTGTGAAGCTTGAAAGAAGAAGTTGGGATATGTTACCGGCACAATTGTTGAGCCACACACAGATCCAAGTGTTGGAGAGTGGAAAGCTGAACACCCTCTTGTGATGTCTTGGCTTCTCAACACTATGGAACCAACCCTCGCGTGATGGCCTACTATTTGCAAATACCGCAAAGGAGATATGGGACTCCATGGTAAAGACTGACCCAAACAACCCACTCTTACAGATATATTACCATGTTAGCCCTAAACTTAACCCCCAATAACTCACACCACCCATGTTTGATTCCCAACCATGTCCCTTCTCCATCTCCTCCTCTCTAATGAGTGCAATCTCACCTACGATGATGACTATTGAGTGTGATCGTCATCTTTGATCATCCCACCAACTGTGTGAACCAGTTACTCTCATCCCCTCTAGTGCAATCGTAACCTAAATCTCCTCCTATCCAATCATCCTCTATCTCTTTCCAATTCCACCATTTCATCTTCTTTGCCACTTAATGATCACGCCAGCCATTGCCCGTGGGAAGGGTCTAAACCCTAATTTCTCAAGTTAACTCATCTTTTCAAGTTATCTAATACGATATGAGATAAACTAGGTGATTTTGACTTTTTGAGTTGAAAATATTTAGTCTTTTTTTTTTGGACAAAAAAAATTGATTTTGGTGTTTTTTTGTTAATTATATACGAACGATATTGTGATGTTGATTTGGCTTTTACTTTAGATGTTAATTCTACTCTTGGACTGAACAAGCCGATGAGGAATGTCCTCTTTCTAACCTGATCTAAATCAAGCCGACTTAACCCGACCACGTTGTCAATCGGGTCGGGTTCCAATCACCCAAAAGGATAACAGGTTGGGTGAGTCATTGATCCAGATAGTATTGGATTGGGTTCCAATAAGACCATTTGGGTAGGGTCAACTCCACACCAAACTCAAAACTGACCCTACCCAACCTGATTGCCACCACTATCCGTGATAATTACTAGTTATCGATATAATAATCCAAGGAGGAGGCACTTCGGATCATGGTTCACAGTCGCGGTCTCGGCCGCCGACTCGGCGGGCACTGAGACGGATCGGTCTCGGCGACTCGGATCGGTATCGGGCGATATGCGCAAAACGTTATATAGAAGCTCAAAAAATTCTGAAAAAAATCACGACAAATCTTAAAAAAATGTAGACATCTACATTCATATATCACATGTCCAAATATATCACCTAGCACACTAAACATAAAGCGAAAGAATAAATACACGTGTCGTCGGTATAAGCATATCAAAATACATGCACAATATAATAAATTGTACAAACTACATTCATAAATACATGCTAATGTAGTTATTTTCACATAAATTGCGATGAGACACAAAATCAGCATCTTAGTCTCCTCTGAGTGAGTCGACCGACTCGTGACTCGGACTCGTCTCGGAGCGGGCCGAGACGGATACGACTCGGCCGACTCGTCTCCGACTCGGCCGAGTCTTTGAACCATGCTTCGGATAAAAGAAATATGGATTGCTCACAGAATGTCCCCACAATGTGTTTAGTGTAGTACAAAACAAACAAGGGTGGGCAATATGTAGAACATACACTTCTGTTGTGAAGTCATGTGTTTAGACATATATTAGATATGACACTTGTCATTTCCAAGTTATTTCATGGCTATTATTCTATAATTTATCTTGTGTCATTTCATGTCATGTTGTGTCGTGGATGTGTTTGTGCTTTGAGGTTTGATACAAATATTTATTCCTTCATGCCACTTAGTTATTATTACTACAATCATGGGTGATATCCTAGTCTGAATTGACTTCAATAAGAACCCAATCGGAGTGTGAATCATTTGGTTGCAGTGCAATCATATAATGTACATGATAATAAATCAAATAGCATTTAATCCAGTGATTCTCCAACAATCAAGAGGAGGTTAAACCAAAACAATTAGGATCTTTAAGTTTTAATTAGTGTTTGAAAATTTTAATACTTTTTCTACAAGTTTAATTTTCCTAAAAACTTATTATAATTTCAAGCCGACCCACAATGGACACTCTCTTGAAAGACAAAGACGCTCCTACAGTCAGACTCGACCCACAACAGACGCTCTCCTAAGAGACAGAGACGCTCCTACAGTCAGACTCGACCTACAATGGATGCTCTCCTAAAAGACAGAGACGTCAGACTCAACCTACAATGGACGTTATCCTGAAAGACAGAGACGCTCCTACGGTCAAACTCGACCTACAATGGACACTCTCCTAAAAGACGGAGACGCTCCTACGGTCAAACACAACTTACAATGAATGCTCCCCTGAAACATGGAAGCACTACTGACACTCTAACCTGCGTCATATGGTGGGCCCTCGCTCCCACAGTCCATCCTACACTCCTGAAACTGGAGGCGCTCCTGATGGCTAACTCCAACAAACCCACATCAGACTCTCGGCCTGATAACCAAAAGGCGCTGCAGAGACATTGAAAAGCATCACCCAGGAGGTAAACTCTGATAATTGGTAACTCTTACTCCCTCAGGTTAAACGCAGTCAGACGCTCATGCAACATGAGTTCCATATATCCTATGAATCATCGCCACCCCGAGAACTTCAATCTCGATGGTTAAGTCACAGGACTTTGGTTGCCTCGCTACACTGGGAGGAACTTCCTGCTCGGCTCAGTCTCCCTCTTTAGGATTCAAGCCTCCGCACGTAGCTGCCATCGTCATCTTCCGTCCCGGCAACCTGAGGCAGGCACATATTCTGATGGCAATCTCAGCAACTCTCTACCACCGAGTCCAAGCAAATACCTAACCAATCTCAAGAAGAATGCGACAATACGGGAACCAGATAGTTTAAAAATAGCGTTCTATTGATTGATTGGCGGAGAATAAAGGAATTCTAAAATAGGATTACACAAAAATACACAATCAGGGGTTTGGGACGCGTCATCGTCGTTGTCTCGAGCTCCCTATGCCACTCTAGCACGCCTCTGCTCTGACTCGTAGCGCAAATTCTGAAGCTCTTCCCGATAACTTCGGTTATGATCGCTCAGACCTACCACCTCAGCTCTTAGCTCGCCCACCAGGCACTTGCGATCTCGGGAGCTCACCTTCAGCCCCCAAACTCTACTTAGGAACTCAAGCTTCTCCTTACGCTTTTCATCCAGTTGAGACCGAAGCGAGTCATCTCAGTCGTCCTCTCACTGACAGCTTCACACAAGAGGGAGATGTCTTCTCTCGCCTTCTTCAACTTCTCCAATTAAGCTATGAGATCAATAGCCAGCTCTAACTTTTCCTTCTGCGGGGGCTTCGAGGCCTCAAACAGCTTTTCCACCTGCTGGTTCAGCTCCCCTAACCTCTTAATCCATACGAAAAGTTAGTTATCGAGGTCGTGGACCCTACATTGGTGGCTCGTCAGCTCCCGGTCCAATTGAAAAATCAGGAGGTCACGCAATCCAAGCTCCATGCACAAAGGCAGACGGGCATCGAGCGAAGGCCACTTCTCACCACCCTCCCTCGCTGGGCACGCAAGAACCTCAGCAAAGACCTGGGATCCTCCCTGAGACCCAGGTCAGACACTACTTCGTGTTCCTCCCCGAGGTTGTCTAGGAAATCATCGGGGTCGGAGTCATCTAGGCCCTCCACAGGCTCCTCGATGAACCCGATGCCTCCAGACCAGCCGCCTATGTACCTGCAAAGCCTGAGAACCTCAGACTCAGAGACATCAGGCTCACGGCAACCTAAGTGGATCCAATTGATGCAAATAAGGCTACCGGAATCAAGGCAATCCCCAAAGAGGAAGAGGTCACACAATCAACAAGATGTCAATACACAAAGGAAATTGAAAGCTTAGGGAGACAAAGGACTTACTTAATTTTCATTAATAAAAAGGTGTTACAATATATGGTCGATGCGTTGAGGCCACTCAAGCACTCACGCCATCTTGCTGCGCCATGGCGACTTCGGAGCTCGGATCTATTACGTTGTCCCAGGGAGGCACCTCAGGGCTTCGCTCAATGTGGGAAGCTTCTGACGTCAAAGCGATACCTCTGTGCCTTTCCTTACCTCACATCATTGTATCCCTCTCGATACTTCTCTGGAACTTGAAGGCCTTCACCTCTTTCTGGAGCCTGAAGGCCTTCACCTCTTTCTGAAGCCTTTCGGCATCCTCGTTAGCCTCCCTCTTTGCCTTATCCTTCTATGAGATTGCATGTCGCAGTTCGAGCTCAAGGTTGACCTTCTCCTGCTGGAAAGGCGAACTCAGCATGCTCCAGCTTCGCCTTCCTCTCTTTAGCCAGCGGTTGGCGGATTCCAATGCCATAGAAGCAGTCTGGAGCTTGCAGTCCTATTCTCCAACTCAGACCTCCCTTTCTCCAGCTCCAACCTCTCTTTTACCAAAACCCCCCAGAGTCGGTCCAATTCGCCCTCCTATTGTTGTCGGGTCGCAATTCACGGTCCAGCTCAACCTGCAAGCTGCGACCTTGTCGTTCGCTTGCTTCTTCTAAGAGGACAAGGTGGCAATCCTCTCTAGCAGCCTCACTTTTGCTCTTTCCCTCTCCGCCAAAGTGGCATGTTGAGCCTTCGCGAGCTCGACAGCGAAGACGGCATTCTGCAAAAGAACAAGTTGATATCAAGTCAAGCTTGTACCAAAAATGGACCACTATTCAAATCAAAAAAAACTTACCCGGAGGAAGTCGCCCTCCCATATCTTCAGTCGGTCCTCCAGGAGGGAGCCCTCTAAATTCCTCTAGCCCGTGGAGGAAATCACCATGACCTAGGAGCATCTCACCACCTCCTGACCGGAGGAGCAAGTTGGGCCCAGCATTCAAAGTGAGGGGTCCCCGAGTTGATCCTGAGGGGAAAAAAGCTTAAGACCAATGACAGCACCCTCAGCATCAGCTTTCACCACTCCAAACCCCAACGAGGAGCCAGGATGGAGCGGAGCCGGATTCCTTACTTGAAACTTGACCCCGAGGTCATTCCACAGGGACCGTGTCTCCTTTTGACCATCAGAGTTTGAGGACACGAAGGAGAAAGGCACTTTCGATGCCAAACTGGTGTTAAGATGAGCGAGGGGCTCTAAGTCTTCTGTCGCATCTTAGGTCTCGGCACTTGGAGAGACTCTCGACATAAGCTCGCCTCCCTCCACGAGACTGGAGGCCTCGAGGCTGGTGCTATTGGCCAACTCAATCACCAACCTCTCCGTGTCCGCTTCCTCGTTGGAGTTGAAGAGGACCCTGTGCTTCTTCTGCAATATCAAGATCAATGTCAAACAAGGTCAACACCTGACAATACTCAGAAATGCAAAGACACCGCCAACACTTACCTATTCACAAGTAGAAGTGCGATAAGACATCGGTACTCTCCTCTTCAACCTCCCCTCTCGGTTCAGTCAATTCCAGGGGCGGACTGCAAGCCCCGAGGACTCTTCCCCCGACGGGGACTCCGCCTCCTCTTCAGCCCAAGGATCCGCCACCGCTTCATTTCCAACCGACGCCAACATTCTTGAAACCTCGGAGGCACCTCGGGCCTGGCAGCGTCCAAAATCCAATTCCAGTTCTGGTTGTTGTAGTCTAGGCCGAAGAGTCACTTAACCCTCACCTAGACCACTCGAAGAGCCAACACGCCCTTTGTCGGATTGGGCCTTTGTTTCAAGTCATGGGCACCTTCCCGCGATCCTCCTCCTAGTGGCCTCCCAGGGTCTGACCACCCTGACAATAGAATTATGTCGCCACCCATGATCGCTATCCGGCATGTTGACAATCAACTTGTCACATCCCTTCAAAGTAGCGAAGGAACGAGCATCACCAGGGCCCTTCCTCATAATGTACACGGCACAGAACTCGCGCCCGCACAACTCTAGGAGAGAGATTACAAAGGGTCTCGAAATCTAAAAGTATGCGCCAAGCACCCACTGTCAATTGCGACAGGGCAACCCTAAAGTAACCAGGATGTTGTGGATGAAGGCAGACAGAAGAAGCTTCATCCCCAGTGCCAAGATTTTGGGGTGAACGAATACGCCGTTGTGGGGGACCATGTCACATCCATCTTCAAAGGCCACCACTCCATGATCTCGTCTAACAGCTTGAAGTCGTTCTTTGCCAAGTAATCCAGAACGTCCCTTTGGCTGCGAGAGGCGTCAATTTTGAATCAAAGTCTATTGGCTCCCCGTGCGCCACTGGGGCCTTTTCCCCCTCTTCTGAGGTGCCTCTATCGCGGGACTCATCGGCAGCAACAGACTTTCCTATTGCCATTCTCGAAATTGATCAAAGTTTGAAGAAGATTGCAGAAGCCAAGGAGGAAGAAAACCGAAGGCAAAGGGTTTAGTGTTTGTAAAAACTCCAAGTCCAAATCTTTCTCTAATTTAAAGCCAGCGTTGGAGTCATCGTAATGATAGCGAATGGCTCAAGCGTCTATTCGCGTATTCGCCTCCTTTGCATCGCAACTGTTGCGTGAATCCCAACGCAGTTGGTTCATCTCCCAAACGACGGCTACCTGCAAACACCCATGCAGATTTGACACGTCATGCACGATCTCCTGCTTTTCAGACCTGGAATGTGCCATTACGAAAAGCAGAAAGGGCGTTTCAACTGCTCCCACTAGAGGACAGAGGGTTGATATGATCCTTCCCCCGAGAAGACATGTCAGACCAACTGACATCTCCAATCTTTAAGCAACAATTGCCTCGGGGCATAGATCAGTCTGATCCCTTCCTCCTCTGTCGGGAACTTCGAGGAGGAAAAGGCGAAGGGGGCATCTATAGTGGTCAATTCCTGACCCTAAAGGAGATCACGACGTGTCCTATCTTGGGGGGATCACTTCTCTATCAGTGGGCCCAGCTCACACACAAGTATGATGAGGGCCCAAGGAGAAGGCCTCAGGCCTTGCCCCGAACCCTCATCTGGTTAGAAGCCTCGTACCTCGCCCGGAGCCCTCATCTGGTCAGACATTACCTACCATGGTTTATCACTCAACCGAAGATGCACAACTCTTTGAAATTTCAACTGCAGGTACAAGGACCTTTCCCTGGGCAGGTCAAGGCTCCGACACGAAAATCCTCTGAAACCCGTTACTCCAGTGCTACTTACAGCTGGATAGCACCCCTCGTGATTTACGGATCTGGCAATGCTGCCAGATCACCCCACGTTCTAAACATTGTAACGCTCATATGTCAATGTGGATAGTTATAGATAGTAACGGATACATCTGCATGACGATCCTACAATCAAACGAGACGATCTTGGCGGTTACAACGGGATCATCACGTGCGGATCAGGAGGGGTGAAGATCCGAAGATCCACACCCATGAAGACAGTTCAGGCGGGTATAAATACATCTTCTTCTCCAACGAAGAGGTTCGAACAAGTGAATACCCTCACGCACTAGTAATCACACAGAGCTTTTTGATTTCTACTTGTAATTCTTCGAATTAAAGTAAAAGATCTTTCTTCCTCCTCATGGTTTTTTTCCCTTTTGGGTTTCTACGTTAAACCTCTTGTGTTTGTTGTGATTCATTTACATGTACGAGCTTTGAAATTTGATGCACGTAGGGAAGTCCTAGGCGAATTTAACGTACAGCAAAGGAGACCACATAAAATGACAATTTTAGCTTAGCGAATGAGGAAGCTATTTGTAATCTAAATTGGCTAATTGGGCCCCCTGTTTTAAATATCGGCCGAGTCGCCGAGATACGGCCGATATCTCCTTTTTAGCCTGCTGCCGATACGATATGGGGAAATCATTCGTCATATCGTTTGCAACAAAAAATGGCTGATATTTGAAATATCGGCCAATAAATTGCCCGATATATCACCCAATATGAAATAACTTATTTATTGCACGACTGCGTGCAAATGTACACTATTTTTTACTGTCTTTGCAAGCATATTACATCATTTTTATTAGATAGATGATATCTATGACTCTAAACTAACTTTTAGTTATCAATATTTTATTATATATAGTATCTGATATGAATGCTCGATACGCGCGTGTATCCCCGATATCTCCCCTGATATCCGATATCCGATATGAAAAAACCCCATCCGATACGATCCCGATATCCGATATTTAGAACCTTGATTGGACCATCAGGTGGTAATAAGGAGGTTAGCTCCTGTAGGAGGAACCAGAGAATGGATGCTTGAAGCTGAACAGAGATGCACCAGAGCAATGCAAGGAAATCAGGTTTTGGCATATAGTGAAAAGGATTATGCAAGTATTCTGGCATTGATCTTGTAGAGCAAATCCAAATATATAAACATTAGTAACTGGCAGCTTTCAGAGGACTTAGATGATGATGGTCGAACTAGGGGGAAGGGACGACGCTTTTGATTGGAACGGATTCTGCCATAACTGTAGTTGGAAAAGAAAAGGTGTGTTTTTGGAAGTTTGTCATCTACCAGAAGTGTTTAGGTTCTACTAAAATTTTCTGGATTACTATTATTTGGCACAAGGAACCAATGCAGCAGCTATCTGGCGAAAACACACCTCCAAAGGAGGTGTTTTCTTGCCCACTATCTATCTATTTCTTTCCGTGAGCAGAAATAAATCATCTTGAAAATAGTAACAAATGTAAACAATAAACTTTGGCATGTAATTGCTATATCAGAATTATTATTTACATAAAGAGAGGTAAACTATATTAACTTTACAGCACATGAAACCATCAGACAATGAACAATTTCCCTAATCATCCAAGCCATTTCCATTCAAAATAGAGCCAGATAAAAACCGAATAGTTTTCAATAAAAAGTTTTAAATATGCCAATGCCCAGAAGCAACCAAAACCCCTCTCTAGATATTTCAGACCATAACAGTGGACTCAATTCTCAAGATAAACCGACCAAACAGAAAATCAAATTAACATCATGATTTTAAAATAGTCCAGTTTTGTAACATCTACTTAGAACTTTAAAAAGAAAATCAAATCATTTGATTATCCAGTTTTACAGCATTTAAGATGTTAATATAGAAGATATTAGAGAGCATAACAAAACACTACCATGCAAACTTCATTAGTCCATCATGCACTTGCTCGTTGACAAGACTGTGAGTTCATATCCTCCATATAGAAACTATATGCTTAGGTACACTTTGCACGGACATCCCAACAATTCAAAAATCATGCCAAAAAGAGAGAGCATGGTCGTCGTATGTAAATTGTAAATCCAACCTATAGATCACAGTGGACATGTTCCAAGACATAAATATTGTAGTTCAGGGAAAATGGATGTGTCTACGCATTAAAACTCATCTATATCTTCATGTGTTTAAAATGCAATTTAGGCACCCATCTAGTTGGAGGCGACACCCAGAAGCTCCGACTAGGGGTAATCGGCCTTATTAGGTACATCCCAAAAAAATCACAATCCTTACTTACCCTTACTGATGATCCCACCATGTTCCGCCGCCTCCAGGGGGTCTCCGATGGTGTTGCTCCCCATCGCTTGGGGTCACCGCCACTCTATCAAGAGAGAGACCAGAAAATATTCGTTACCTAGTTCATTTCCCTGTTATCTCTCCCGATGCAACAAACAGCTATAGAGGTTGGAATGTCAAAGTTTTATTTGTTTATTTATATATCGTATAATAAGATGAACTTTGTACTCTTTCTGAGATTGCGTTTAATCAGTCTATTCTCCAAGCCATCAGCTTCTCCCACAGCGGCAGCAAGCGACCCCGACTAGCCGTCTAAGGTCCCCGACGCGTCGGTAAAACTATGTTTTTCAGTCTTATAATTAATTTATAAAAAAAAGAGATTTTGCACCTCAGCGGCTAAACACTAGGGAGTGGCTTTGCTGCCCCACCATTTCTTTTGCTTTCTGTAAAATTGATCTTCGTCATCTTCTTCTAAGCCTTCTCTTGTCAAATGGGGTCAGCTATGCAGCAAAACTCAATGTCGGAAAAAGCTCCACGCACCAAAATTAACCAAGTCTTCATCACAGTAAGTCAACCTGATGTCAACCTCTTCTTAGTTGGTGCCACATTCCTGGCAAAGGATAAGACCGAGTGTGGTTACCAGGGATCAAAATCTCGGCCGAGTCGGATACGACTCGGCCGAGTCGTATCCGACTCGGCCCCCTCCGGTCCAACTTGGTGGCCCAAGTCAGGTAAGTATCGCCGAGTCGCCCGAGTCGGGTCCGAGTCGGACCCGATCCGGGCCGACTCGGCGACCCGTGACTGCGCCCTTAAAAACGTGATGAGGGAGAGAGAGAGATCAGATCTGATCTCTCTCTCTCTCGCGCTCGCCGTCCCCCCCGCGACGCCCTCGCCGTCCCCCGCCGTAGCCGTCGCCGTCGCCGTCGCCTGCAGGTATGTTCTCCCCTCTCTCCCTCTCAGTCTCTCTCTCTCTCTCCCTCTCTGTGCCTCTCTCTCCCTCTCTTTCTCTGTCTCTCTCCCCCGCAGCGGCGCGCGCTCTCTCTCTCTATCTCTCTCTCTCCCCCTCTCCGCAGCGACTCTCTCCCGGCTACTCTCTCTCCGCAGCGACTCTCTCTCTATGTCGGTGGCTATCTCTCTCTCTCCCTCTGTATCTCTCTCTCACTCTGTATCTCTCTCTCTCTGTCGGTGGCTATCTCTCTCTCCCTCTGTATCTCTCTCTCACTCTGTATCTCTCTCTGTCGGACTCACTCTCTCTCTCTCTCTCACTCTGTATCTCTCTCTGTCTCTCTCTCTCCCCCTCTCAGTCTCTCTCCCCCTCTCTGTCTCTCTCTCTCCCTCTCCCTGTCAGTCTCTCTCTGTCTCTCTCTCTCTGTCCCTCTCTCTCTCCGTCTCTCTCTCCTCCACTGTGTTCCCCTCTCTCTCCTCTGTCTCCGTCTCTCTCCCTCTCTCTGTTCCTCTCTCTCTAATTAATTTGCATTTAATGTCATTTAATTTAGTTTAGTTTAGGTAAAGTTAATTCAACTTAATTTAGGTTAATTTAATCTAATAAAATTTTGTAATTACGTTAGGTAATTTAATAATTTTATTGAAGTTAGGTAATTAAGTTAGTGTAGGTTAATCTAGTATAAACTAGTTTAGTTTAATTTAATGTAGTTTCATTTAATTGAATTGAATTTAATTTAAATTAGTTTAGTTAACTTAATTTAGGTTAATTTAATTTAATAAAGTTTTGTAATTAAGTTAGGTAATTTAATAATTTTATTGAAGTTAGGTAATTAAGTTAGTGTTCCTTAATCTAGTATAAACTAGTTTAGTTTAATTTAATGTAGTTTCATTTAATTGAGTTTAATTTAATGTTTTTTTAATTTAGTTAATTTTAGTTTTAATTTAATTTAATAGATAATTTTTTTAAATTTCAGTATGGCTCCAAAGCAACGCTATATTGGATGGGAACATGGTACCCCTGTTGGTGGAAGTAGAAAACTTGTGAAGTACAATTATTGTGGGAAACAAGTCCATGGTGGTATCACTAGATTGAAGCAGCATATAGCACATGTACCCGGTCAGGTGGAAGGATGCTTGCGAGTATCAAAAGAGATATCTCAAATAATGAGACGACATCTTTCTGAAGGTAGCAAAGAAAGAGCGGCCATTAAATCTAAAAAAGACCGACTTATGAGATCTTTAAGTGAGGAAGATTTCTATGATGTGACCGAAGAAGATTCTGATAATGAAATTGAAGAAGTTGGTGGTTTAGAAGGAGTTGAAAGAAGACAACTGAAACAAGCCATGAAAGAAAGTCGTGAAATGGCTTGGAGATCGGCAGAAGGAGTTGATATTGGTGGCAGTAGTTCACAGCCTTCAGGATCAGGGAGTAATCGTGGATTGCGTCGGAGTATGACTATGAGAGAAGCTGAAATTCCAGCTCGTGGTATTGATCCTTACATGTTCCCAACAAAATAGAAATTAATCAAAAGTATGTTCTCAACTGAGAATATGAAAAAAGTTGAAAAATCCGTGGCGAAGTTCTTTCACTACAATGCAATACCATTCAATGCAGCTGATAGTGGTCCTTACTACCAAGCCATGATTAATACTATTGCGGAGGCAGGTCCAGGTGTAAAAGGCCCTACAGGGTACCAGATTGGCAATCTCTATTTAGAGGAGGAAGTGAAAGAAATTGGAGTATATATTGCTTCAATAAAAACAAAATGGCCGCAGTATGGTTGCACGATCATGTGTGATGGATGGAGTTCTCATAATAGAAAGCCTATTGTTAATTTCATGATTTATTATGATAGAAGCATGATCTACCATACTTCTGTTGATACCACTAATATCTCGAAGACTGCTGAGTATATATTCTCGCTAATGGATAAAGTTGTTGATGAAGTTGGCGAAGAAAATATCGTGCAGGTTGTAACAGATAATGAGGCAAGTTTCAAAGCAGCTGGTCACATGTTGATGGAGAAGAGAAAACATTTGTTTTGGTCTCCCTGTGCAGCACATTGCATTGATTTGATGCTTGAAGATATTGGCTCTTTGAAATCAGTCAAGGAGACATTGGATGATGCTAAGGTGATCACATCATTCATTTACAATAGCCTCAAAGTGGTGAATTTAATGAAGCTATATACCAAAGATAGAGATTTGTTGAGACCAGGTATAACACGGTTTGCCACCGAGTTTATTTCTATTGAAAGCCTTGTTCGCTATGAGCAAGATTTGAAAAGAATGTGCACGACTACCGAATGGCGTGAATTCAACAAGGAAAGGAGTAGAAGAAGTGTGCGAGATAAGGTTGCTAATCTCATTCTGACTGACCGGTTTTGGAAGAAGGCAAGAGAGGTCCAAAACATTATGGATCCTCTTGTTAGAGCCTTGAAGATAGTGAACCAGGACAAGAAACCTACACTATCTATTATATATGAAGCTATGGATAGAGCAAAATTGGCTATAAAGGCCTCAAATAAGAACTGGAAGAAGTACTGGGACATCATTGATAGAAGATGGGAGGGGCAATTGCATAGACACTTGCATGCTGCTGGTAATTCATTTGCCTAGAAATCATATTTGTTGACTAGAAATTGAAACTGTCATATCATAACAATCGTTTGCTTACATTATTGCAGCATATTTTTTAAATCCAGCACTCCAATATTCAAAAAACTTTTCTACACATCCAGAAGTGAGATATGGATTAAAGGAGGTCATTAAAAGATTGGAGCCAGATTTGACTAAACAAGCAAGAGCTATTAATGAGGTAATAATTTATTTATTTCATCGATATAATGTTATGCAAATATTAACACTTGTGATGTGTATTCTCACAGATAAAATTATTTGTGGATGGAGTTGGAGAATTTGGAAGCTCACTAACTAGAAGAGCAGTGCAACAATCTCTTCCAGCTGATTGGTGGATTAATTATGGCGAAGAAGCTACCAATCTGCAGAAAATTGCCATCAAAGTCTTAAGCTAAACATGTTCTTCATCGGGTTGTGAAAGAAATTGGAGCACGTGGTCGCTAATTCATACAAAACTGCGCAACCGGTTGGCAATGAAAAAGTTGCATAAACTAGTATATGTGCATTACAATATGCGGTTGCGAGTAAGAAACTTGACATGTAAAAGCGACACTGATGATTATTACAACCCAATTGATCTGAACAATATTTTCAATGATGATGATATTTTGGATGAGTGGATTCGTGAGGGAGAACAGCCGATGTTACCACCAGATGACTTAGGTTGGTTAGATGAAGGTATTCGTCATACTGACGAAAGTGGCGGTGATGATGGTGATGGCGGTGATGATGATAGCGGTGATGGTGGTGGCGATGATGGTGGTGAGGGTGATGGTGGTGAGGGTGTGGCGGCAGTGATGGTGGTGATGGTGGTAATGTTGAAGATACTCATGGTGTTGGTGGAAGCCAACGAGATGATGCTTTAACATGGGATTCACAATATTATGCCACACAAGATACAGATCATGGAGGCCGGGCGGGGATTTCACAGCAGCGTAGGCATTTGGATCGGTTGGTCGAATTCAGTTCTAGCGATGATTATTCGAGTGGACATGATAACTACTCACATGGTCATCATAGTCTTGAAGGCCATTTACAGGGGTTGGGTTTGACATCTGGCCAATATTCTGGCACTGATTATTCTAGCACTGGTGAATACTCTACTAGCAGCACTGAATATCGAGGTTTTGGGTATTATCACCATGGAGCTGATATTGCACAACCCCTACCGCCATATTACTCTGATAGTGGATCCTCTGGCCAATCATCTCAGCCTACAGGATCTCACCCACAAACATATCATTATCCTTATGGAAACTATATGCCTGATTTCTATACTTATCGCGGGCCAGATGATAATGATGATTTGGAGCCTCCTCGTAATTCAATGTGGAAATGACTATATTAGCAGGTACTTATGAATTATTTTGTGCAATTTACTATATTATGCATGTATTTTGATATTTTTCTACCGACGACGCTTGTATTTATTCTTTCACGTTATGCTTTGAGTGTTAGGTGATATGTTTTGAATATGTGATGCATGAATTTGGATGTTTACATTTTTTATGATTTGTCATGATTTTTTCATAATTTTTTTGGCGCTCTATGTAGCGTTTTTTGCGTATCGCCCGAGTCCGATCCGAGTCGCCGAGACCGATCCGTCTCGGTGCCGGCCGAGTCGGCGGCCGAGACCGAGACTTTGAACCATGGTGGTTACTGCTACAAGACATTCAAGGACCTAGCTATTTGTCATGCAATTTGAAGCCCATGAATCCAATTCACGCAACATACACATTCTCCTGGACATAAAAGAAGTCTACAAGAAAAGCTATTAGTAAGATAATCTCTCCATTCAGAAGTGCATTCTTCAAATCCTTTGTATATGCAAGATACATAATAAATTCTCCAAACAGGTCTGTCCTCAAATTCTAGAGGGTGTTAATTTATAAGCTCGGGGTGACTATGGAAGAAATCACTAAAATAAACTTGAGAGTGTTGAACTTTTGATATTGCATGAGCAAGCATCCCAGAAGAACTCTATGATTGAACACGCTAAGATGATACGAGGATGACAAATCTCCGGAAGTCCTCGTGCTGCTGCTTGATAGCAAATTGGAATGTGATTTGATTTGCCATCGAATGGAAATAATGGGATTCCCTGTAGAAATCTTCATCTCTTCCTCTCTGGAGGGACATTTCCTAGTTATAATCATCATCATTTAAGCCTTTTTTTCAAATTGAAATAGATCGACTATGAAGCATAACTTTATAGGTTAAGAACTATATCATACAAATGTGGATCACTGTACCAAATTAAGAACCTATATTGTTAGCCTATCATCTTCTACGTTCATTCCAAATTCCTAGAAAAGGAAATTATGGGCAAAATAGAGCCTTACCATAAAAACTTGAAGGCCAGTTTTCGGTAGACTAGGAGAAAATCCACCTCATTAGTTTAGCTGCAGTATGAAATCTTCTTAAACAAAACAAGTCAGAAAAAGAGGGAAATGTGGAATTCTCTATAGTTATTTGCACCAAGTTACGATCACATCTATCCAAAAAGAAACACATTTTACCGTGATTCTTGTATCCTAGGGGGCTACTGTTACCTGGCATAAGCTTAAACTACATTACTGCTAAGGGAGCTGCCCCTAGTAAGACCTTGTTGCCAATATAGCTCAGTCTGTATTTAGACACCAACCCATAAAAGGTCAATTTCAAGTTAGCAACTGCTCATAAAAAGATTGACTATTTCATATGTGAAGCTTTCTCTACTTTGAGTAATCTTGTATAATTGACCCCATTTTGATAGGAAGATACTTGGATAATGATGAATATATACACGGGTTTATTCCATAATGAATTTGTTTTTTCTGATTCTGTTCCCTTTGCATTGCAAATTTACTCTTCACTTGATCCTCTAGTTTCAATCTGATACAAACCAATAATGAATGAAGATGCACTCATGAAATACCACAATCAACTTAGGAACTATTCTCTAATTCCCTATTGCTTTCAAGTACAGTATTTCCAAATTCTACACCATTTTTCATGACGCATGATCATTTCCCATCAGATATAATAAGGTGCTAGTCAAAAAGGGAAAATAGAAAATTGATTACCTTCTTGATTTTCCTGCAAAACAATGTACTAGCACGCCGCCACCGTCTCTCTTAGCTTCATTTATGAAATCAAAACACTCATCAAAGTGCTCGCTTAAATTTGTGTCTGGAGTGTCAAGCACTGTGTCCAACCAAGAAAAAGAAATTGAATCAGATTGAAAAGTTCCAAAGAAGCATGACAGGTACAATGTACTATAATGAGATTCCAAAATTTAAATTGACTAATCTATGAATTTCTCTAAGAAAAATTATTATTTGCTCTCATTAGAACTACAAGTTTTTGGCATGAGGAACTTCAAAGTGGTACCAGCATCACCAAGGTTTAAAACCTAGCCTCAGGCATGTCTTTTTTCCCCATCTCTTGTTATTCTTTTGTAATCAAATTGAAAGAATACTCACATACTATGGTATGCAATATATATATATATATATATATATATATATATATATATATATATATATATATATATATATATATATATATATATAATCATGTATCACAAAATATCACTAGACCCAAAAAAAAGAATATTCTTAAGAAACAAATATTGTCAAAAAATATTTCATCACGGTAATTCATAAAAAATAATATGTTAGTTAATTTTATTCACCAGTGTATATGGAATTTCCATTGGGTCTTATCGAAAAGGGAAAACTGCAATAACAGAAACAAAGGGAGACAATCCAGCCATTGAAGGATTAGAAGTCAATTTGAGCCTTTTTGGTGAATAGTACTAAACTGTAGTAATGAAACACAATGGGCTGACAAATATCTTAGCTCTAGAGTCTAAATGCTTGCCCAGCGTAAATGATGTGAATTTGATGATTCCAGTAGCAAAGATCCCATGTCTTCCTCTGAACAGAATACAATTTACATACTATGATTTGCAAATCAGTAGTTACATATAGAGAGATAAACTAATCTTACTAATTTTTTTTCTCTTGAGGGATTCACCAACCACCATCATGCTAGGTTGGTTGTTTCCTAACCAAAAGAGGAGTTTTCTGGATGAATGACACATGCAAATAAAGAAGCAAACAAAGGGCAGCCACAAAGAGAAGTCAAGAATGCAGCCAGGTCAAGAGGATCAGGAAAAAAACATCCACATCTACTAGCTAGCCAATGCATGTGAAAATCTTTTGGCTTTCATCGATACAAGAGTCCAGCAAAGAGATGAGGTTGTGCTCATCGTTATTGACTAAACTCAGAGGAGGAAACATTTCTCCATATTTTCAAAGAACTTGTCCTAAGGATATGACGGAAATCGCCCACTATAGGAAAATTTACTAAAAAAAGAAATGGTTTCATTAGGTTTACACTGTTTGGGGGTGTGGAGAAGGCTTTGTAAATGGTGGCCCCTTTTTAATGGAAGACTCGTGATAGTAAGAAAAGGCACTAGAGGTTCAAGAGTGAAGAGTTATAACTCTCACCTATCATTCCAACATATCATTTAGATTTCCATGAGTTGATCCATCCATTAGTCACATAAGGTTATCATCATAATGTTACCGATGTGACCCTTAGACCAGGTGTAGTATCGATATTCCAACAGTTAGGGATCCACCATGGTCACTGATTTGTTGCTGCCTAGAAAGTAAAAAGTGGAATAAGCTATGGGATATGAGAGTGATGATGTGTACTGCCTATACATCATTCTTTTATCCATCAAAAAGAAAGATCAAAAAACCTAATCTGGATGATATGTTGACAAAGGGAATACAAACTCAAAAAAGCTTACAAAGATAATTAAAAAAATATATCAGTATCTAGCGAGATTGGAGAAGGGGGTTGTTCAGTTTAATGCATGATCTGGTAATAAAAGAAATGGAAACCCAAAAAGAAACGAAAAAGATGAAATAGTAGGATGAATCACAAAGAAGAAGAGGGTAACCTATAATGAATCATATATCCCCGGTGTTATTAATAGAGCATCTTTGGAGGAAAGAAGGAAAGACGGGAGGGAGAAAAGAATAGAGTTAAAACCTATGTTCTTTCTATAAAAGAAGATAATGCTTTAGCTTTGGAGATTAAGAATACACATGTAATACATATTAAATTAAATATTATAATATAAGAATAAGTTCTAACTCATGCCATCTATAATCTCTCGTTATTTTTGTTAAACAAGTGCTGATGAAGGAGGTGACAGTGCCGCTATCAAATAGATCAAGGATACTTTGTGACTAGATTTCCATTCTTTAGGTAGTTATGTGAGGTTCATTCGAAGTTTTGGTTAAGAAAACCCATGCTTCTACAAAAAAAAAGTTAGTGACTCATTCATAGGGATCCAATATTTCAACTTTAGCTAGGTATTTTGGTAACACTTAAAGGAGACAACATTTGTCAAGTGGGACTAATGCCTAGAGTCTGTATCACCTTTTTGTAGTTCATGTTTGGTACTTGTAGCACTTAAACGGCTAAATTACTATCATGTAGCTTCTAAAATTACCCAAGGGAATGTCAGGATCACGGTTCAAAGACTCGGCCGAGTCGGAGGCGAGTCAGCCGAGTCGTATCCGTCTCGGCCCACTCCGAGATGAGTCCGAGTCACGAGTCGGTCGACTCAACTCAGAGGAGGCCGACTCGGCCGAGAATCGGACTTCACTCGGTCGACTCGACACTATGATGATGATTTTATGCCTCATCGCAATTCAATATGAAAATAACTACATTAGCATGTATTTAAGAATGTGTAATTTACTATATTGTGCATGTATTTTAATATGCTTATACCGACGCGTGTATTTATACTTTCGCTTTATGTTTAGTGTGCTAGGTGATATATTTTAGACATGTGATATATGAACGTGGATGTCTACATTTTTTTAAGATTTGTCGTGAATTTTCAGAATTTTTTTAGCTTTATATGTAACGTTTTGCTCGTATCGCCCGATACCGATCCGAGTCGCCGAGACCGATCCGTCTCAGTGCCCGCCGAGTCGACGGCCGAGACCGCGACTGTGAACCATGGTCAGGATTCCGGAAACTATTATACTTTCCAGAACCAAATATTTCAACTTTTGTTATGTTTTTTTGGCAAAGAATAACGCACAATTAAGTATATAATTCCTAGAGTCTGTATCACCTTCTTGTAGTTCATATTTGTAGCCGTTGCACTTAGACAGTTAGATTACTATCATGTAGCTTCTAATATTTCCCAGGGAATGTCAAGATTCCGGAAACTATTATACTTTCCAGAACCAAATATTTCAACTTTGGTTATGTTTTTTGGCAAAGAATAATGCATAATCAAGTATATAATTCTGAAGAACATTCCAACAATGATATCAACCAGGAAAAAAATTACAAGTGCAAGCACAAAAGCTAAGCTTTTTGCATTCCCTTAAGTGTCTCAGGGAGGGAAATCCACGGGCTATTCTACATAGGAAGGTTTTTTTACTTTTTTTTAATTGAAGAACTGCAAAAGTGGTAGGGAAGAGTGAGATGTTGCACTGTCTTGGATTTTCCTCCTCTTTTTCTAGCCTTTGATCTCCCATGTCCAAGCTTGCCCCTCTGATGTCGATCCATAACATCATCAATCTCATAATTACCATACAACATTATAAATAAACATCATCAGTTGTTTTTTAATCCAATTCTCATGGAAGCACATCAAAACATTAAGAAACCTTCAACATACTATGCAAATCAAACAAGTAGATTATATATACTATAATTTCAAGATAAAGTTCAGAAATAAGTAACCTGGAAAGGTCCAACCTTGTTACCTTCGATTTTCTTATAACTGAAATCACTGGGGAAGGCAGGGTCCAGCGATTTGGCCACAATCAAGACATGGGTGATGTTCATCCTCTTCAGTGCATCTCTGTTGAGTGCCACGCCAACGGAACCTATGAAAACACCCTGCAAAAATTTCAACAGATAAATTATATAAAATTTAAAGAACAAGTATAAAAATTAGGATTAACGAGATGGGTAATTTGGCGTGGGTTACTTGCTCGATTTGGCGAGGAACGTTGTCATCTCTGACGTACTTCGCGGCGCAGATGGCCTGAAAGCGTGCTGCGATCCTGTTGCGCTGGAGCTCGTCTCCGATCAGAGGCATTCCTTTCTTATTATTCTCAACAATTGAGCGACAAAATAAATAGAAATAGAGAGATTTGATCTGTTTAGAAAGTGAATCTCAATCCTCTTTTTAAAATCTGATCGGAGACTTCTTGAAATTGAAATGTAATTGTTGAACGGAATTGGTTGCATCGATCAAATGGAAAAATGAAAGCCTGGCAGGTCGGATCCGATTTTCCCCATTTCATACCTGACCCGACTTTAGACCTGGCCTGACCGAATCTGGAAAAATCCCTGTTTTTGACGATTCGGGTCGGGTGCAAACCCGCTCAGCTGTGAGATTCGGTCCGTTGGCACTTCTATCCTTATGTGTGATCCTTATTTATTACGGAAATGATTTCATAACAAAAGTGTAATCTGGAATTATTTACTCATGTAGTTTGGTTTTCAAGGGCACGCTAACAGAATATGGTAATAAAGTATACCTTTTTGCCGTAAACCGTTCTATACTTGAATACGCATACCCAAAATGATCTTATGTTAAGTTGAGAAGGGGGGGAACCAGTGTTGGGGAAAACTTGTCTTTGGTTTTATTGTTTTCTAAGGGGATTTGTATTCGGGAAAAAAAATTGTAGTTTGGACAGAGTCAAACGTGACCCGTTAAGGATCGGACTTGAGTCTGATCGCACCAAACTCTCACGCGAGCAGGGTTTGTATTCGAGTCGGATGCATGAGAAAGAGAAGGGCCCGACTGGCCTTGGCTTGGGGTTGACCCCAAGTGAGAATCGACTTTCTGTAGTAGAGATTTTCCGCTGCGAATGGTCAAACGATCGATCCACACACAAGCAAGAGAATGGATTTAATGTGTAAGTGTAAAATGGTGATTACAATACAGACAATAGACAAAGACATAGGATTTTTACGTGGATACTCAAATCGAGAAAAATCACAGGGAGGAGGGGAAGAATTCACTATAATTCGCCGGTTTACAGGAACTACAGGAATATATTGATATCTCTTTTGTTGCCCCAAAGGCCCATCACTCTAGTTTTAATAATGATTAACTCATGTAGTTATAGTACTAATGATCTTGTGCTTTTTAAGTTTCAGATAATTATCAAGATCTTAGTCGGTGATTACCTTTAATAAAAAATTCAAAATCAAGTTTTGAAGCTATCACGTGTTGATTTAAGAGCTCGCACTTCAAGATCGCATCAAGTACTCAAAGAGGAGAGTTTAGCTCATGGATCAAGTTTGGATCAAGTCGAGATGGAGAAAAAGATTTTCAAAAGAACATTTTCAAGAAGACTTGAGTATATGTTTGCAAGTTTAAAATTTTTGTTTTAGATAAAATATAAAAGATAGATTGGTTGTGGATTGCTCAAGCTCACACATACAAAAAAAAAAAATTATATATTATTTTCATGATAAATATTTTGTGCTTTCAAAAAATTATGTTTACATGATTTTTATCTCAATTGAATAAGTTTTATAGTTTGTAATATGTGTTGGATTCTATCCATACAGATATTAGCTTCATGTGTTTATATAAACTTATTTCTATGAGTTTTGGTTTATTATGAATACATCTTTGTATTTTTACATTTTCAAGAATACATCTTTTGGTTTTATAAATACATTTCATCAAAACAAGTTTATATTGGTTTATATGTGTATTGGATCTCATTCATCTACATTAATGCTTTATACATGTTTAAGAAACTTATTTTGATGAGTTTAGTTCACGGGTTTAACTTTTACTTTTATCAAAACTTATTTTGGAGCTTATTGTCAAAAATAAATATATTTCATTTACTATATGTATTGGACCATTCTCATACACATTATGCTTCAAATGAGTTTCAATACCTTGCTTTTGTATTCATACAAGTTTTAGAAAAATCAGATTTTCATTTAGAAATTGGTTTTTGAAAAATACTGGTTTTGTTTTAAGCCTTACTTTTTTTACCTCAAAAATAGTTCACATGTTTGTAATATATATTGATTTTTTATCACACATATTTGTACTTCAAAATATTTACATGAACTTATTTTTATGGAATTTAAGGGATTTAACTGAATTTTTAAGGGTTTTATAAGTCCAATTTTTGTTCTTTAAAAACTTGTCTTTGAGCTGCTTGCGGTCGACCGAAACAAGGCTCAGTCGGTCAACCGATGTGCACAATATGCACGAGCCTATAGCGGTAGACCGACCAGGTGGACTGACTGACAGACAGTTTGTCTCTGTTGGGTCGTGGTCGACCGACCAGTCGACTGACAGAGCCTGACTTTGGTGCGGTCGACCGGCAACCCCAACGGTCAGAAAAATGATCGTTGGCCAGTCGACCGGCCAGTCGACGGACATGCCAATCTGGCATGTGTTCAGCCCCTAACGACTAGTTTTTGGAGAGCCTATAAATATGGGTTCTCTTGGCCAGTTTTCAACAAGATTTTCAACAAGTTTTCAAGAGCCATTTTGCTTACATTCTGAAGAGTTTTTAAACAAGTTTTGGTGATAAAATTTTTTATTTTTATTTAGTTTCAAAGTTTTGAAAAATCAAAGAAAATCAAGTTTTGGGAATTTTAGTTTTGTTCTTTAATTTCTTCATCTATCAAGAAGTTTTTCCCAAGAGTTTTCTTTGTGTTTTCTTTTCTAAAATTTTATTCACTCATATACTTGAACTATCAATTCAAAATCTATCCTCTATCTTGTATTGTGAGAGGTATTTTGTTTGTGGTCTTTTAAGATCACCAAGTCTTTGTTTGTGATCTAAGTGATCACCAAGTTGAAATCTTTTCTTTGCTTTGTGCTTGGCTTTGTGCCTCTCTCTTGTGTAGAGGTGTGAGAGAGTTGGAGTTGCGTACTCCGTATTTTATTGTTGTAATTCCTTGATGGAGGTGCTTTCGTGGAATATCCTATTATAGATAGTGAAAATACTTCTGTGTGAAGGTGAAGACGTAGAGCAGTGGCTCGAATCTCGAAACATATCCATGTGTTTGCGATTGGCTATCTTCCTCTATCTCTCAACTCTCTTTATATCTTGCATTGTTATTATTGCTCATCCCTATAAATGCTTGATATTGTTTGTGTGCTCACACTAGTATTCAATCAAGAGAACTATTGAAGCATCTCAACTCATAATTTAGAGGAATCGTGAGGAGAAGGTCTAGAGCTCTTCACGAAGAATTTGGACTCACTCTTACTTATACATTGTGTGCTAGTGTAAAAGTTTTAATTCCGTATTATTTGTCATTAGATTAACACTACACCTATCACCCCCCTCTAGGTATAGTTTTTAATTGGTATCAGAGCTAGCGTTCCTGATATTCGGTTTAATCACCTAGGAGTGTGATCCTCATTAGCTACTCTAGATATTTGATTTGCACACATTCATTGTACTCATGGATTATCTTACGCCACCCATGTTTGATGCTTCCAACATTGACATGTGAAAATTTTAAGATGAGTGCTTATCTTAAAGCATTAGGATTACATGTCTATCTTGCCACTACCAAAAAAAACATATGTTGATAATGGCAAGTACTTAGAGGCTAATGCACAAGCGATGGATACACTTAAGCAAACACTTAGAAAAGAACATACTTCTTTGATTTCTTATTGTGATTCCGTTTTTGCAGTATGGAACACATTGACCTCTCTCAAAGAACAAGCTTCAAACAACGTGGAGAGAGAATCTATTGGAGATGAGTCCGACCAAGCTTGCTACATGGTCCAAGGGAATGACTCCCTTGAGGTAACTTCAGATTCTCATCTTGATGATTGTGCTAACTCATCTAATTATCATGATAGTAGTATGAATGCCCATACTTTGAATAAAGAGCTTTCTATGTTTTGTGAAAAATTACTTTCAAAATACAAAGCTTTGAAAAATAAGAGTTTGAAGTAAAGAAGAAAAATGAGACTTTGTTTTCAAAACTCGATCTTGTTTTAAAAGAGAAGGTTGAGGTTTCAGTGACAGGGATTTCTTGAAAACTCAACTCGATCTTGTTTTGAAAGAAAATGAGATTTTGAAAAGTAAAAATGATTTAGATGTTGTTTTGAAGAAAAATAATGTTTTATCTTCAAGAGTTGATTTTGTTTTAACGGAAAACGATTCCTTGAAAAATAAGATTGTTTTAATTTCTAAAGAATTAGAATGTGTCTCTTTATAAAAAGATTCTTTGAAAAATTATTTAGCTTCTCATGTTTGTCATACTACTATTACTTCATCTTCTTGTGAAAAGAAGTTTGTTTCTCATGCTTGCACCACTACTTCTTCTGTTGATAATGATATTTTTATGTTGAAGAAGAGTGTAGCATGCTTGGACTTCACTTTAAGTCAATGTGTCATGGACCACAAAAAGTTAGAATCTATGTTTCGTAAGAAACATGCTCGACTTATGCATGCACACCACTCATGGCATACACATGCTCATCATGCTCACATACATGATTTCACGTGTGCTAGAGTGTACACTTATATACATTGTGTAAGATCACCTAGAGGGGGGGTGAATAGGTGATGACTAATCTAATGGTCACTTATGAACAAATAATGCGGAATTAAAACTAAGTTGACCAAATTAAACTTCTTTTAATTGAACACTTATGTATAACACAAGAGTGTTGCCGAATTCCCCTTTCGAGGCTTTGGACAAACTCCTCTAGATTCCCTTGAATGGGTTGAGGTGCCGCGTTGGCTCTCTTGGTTGAATACTAGTGTTAATAACAATCCCAAGCAAGTATAGCAATTATGAGCACACAGGTATATCATGCATATAAAAGATAAAGACTATAAAGTAATGCAAGATATAAGTGAGACAAAAAGAGTAAGAGTGCAAGAGTGAGCAATCACAAACACAAAGGGTTTGTTTCGAGGTTCGAGCACACTTGCTCTACATCCCCGCCTTCGACACACGAAGGATTTCCACTATGCACGATCCAACCGGATCTCTCCTTGGTGCCGCAACACCTACAAGCCCTCGGACTCTCAAAGTCCCTTACACACCACAAGCCCACCGGCTCGTCGAGGCCGCACCTCAAGCTACAAGAGTTCGCACCCGAACCCTAAACAACCACGAGCACACTTGCCCGTCTCCTCAAAGTACAAGATGAAATTTTGGTGATCTAAACACTTAATCACCTACAAAAACTCTCACTACAACACCTATAGGATGAATAGCTCAATGGATGCTCAAGTGTTTGTGTGAGAAAGTAAGGAAAGAATCTTTTGTGAAAATCTCAAGAAATCACAATAAACACTCTCTTGATAAAAACCTTTTTGATAGGAAATATTGGCACTCTATTTTGTGGAGAAAACTCTGCTAAAAGAATGGAAATAACTGGACAAAAGCTCTCCTAAAATCTTGGCTCAAAACAATGACCAAACCCCCTTTTATAGAGGCCAGAAAATTCTGACCGTTGGGCTCTGTCAGAGCTGCCGGTCGACCGGTCCGGTCGACCGCCAACGGTCAAGAATCCGACCGTTGGAGCCTCCGGTCGACCGGCCCGGTCGACCGCGCACCTGGAGCAGAGAATTACTTCTCTGTCGGTCGACCGGTGCGGTCGACCGGAATTTCCAGAGAGCAGACTCTCTGAAGCGGTCGACCGGCACGGTCGACCGTTCTCCAGTGCTCACAGGCGTGCACGTCTGTGCACGTCCGGTCGACCGACCCGGTCGACCGGCCACTGTCAGTTCTGAAAAATCAGAACTGCCAGAACCTGAAAATTTTGGGATTAAAGATTGGTCTTTTTGGCTTAATAAAAAATCCCATAAATACTTAGAAATTCTACAAAAAAAATAGTTTTATGATATAGAAACATGCTTGCACAAAATCAAGGCATGTTATTAAAGATTTGACTATTTTTTGTAACTTAGAAATATTGGCTCATAATAAAAACTGTTTTTCTAAAACAACATGTTTTTCCAAATTTTCATCAAATACAAAAACAAGATATACTTTAAAGCATAGTGTGTATGGATATGATCCACTACACAATCAAGATGAAATATCTAGTTTTTGACAATAAAGCACTAAACTTGGTTTTGGATATAAGATATGTAAACTTGAAATACCAAGAACCAAATAGAATTTTGTCACAATGAAAATCTTTTCTTAACAAGAAAATCTTTTATGAAATGAAATTTTTATCATGAAAACAATTCTATCAAGAGTGTGTGTGTGATATGACTTGAGCAATCCACCAACTATTCTATCCTTTACATTTTAACTAAAACAAAAACAAAATCTTATACCTAGACACAAGTCTTCATCTTCTTGAAGTCTTCCCTTGAAGGCTTCTCATCTTCTTGACTTGGTCCAAGCTTGATCCAAAGCTCCTTGGATCACCCCGTGCTAGCTCCAAATCTTGACATTTAATCCTTTGTTGAGCTTTGCACCTACTAAGATCTTGATAAAGAATCTGTCACTAATTAAACAAGATCATTAGCAAATATAACTACATGAGTTGATCATCATCAAAACTAGAGTGATAGGCCTTTGGGCCAACAATCTCCCCCTTTTTGATGATGACAAAACTCATGAAGTTATATATGCATGGATTAAAGTAAAGCTTCAAAGAAGCTCCCCCTTAACTCATGCATCACTAGAAATAAATAGATATGACATTAAAGCACATAAATATGTATGCAAATGAATGCACAAATCTTTTTCTCAAGCTTTTATCTTATTATATTATTGCTATGCATGAGTAAAAGCACAAGTATAAAAACACAAAATCAACTCAAAATCTTTCTCTCCCTTAAGTAAGGAACAAATACTTCTCCCCCTTAAGGAAATCATGCATATAACTCAAATACTTCTCCCTCTTTTTGTCAATCATCAACAAAGGGTTCAAAGTTCAAATCATCAAACAAATTTTCTCCCCCTTTTTGGCAAAAATAACGAAATCAAGGAGGGTAAAATCAAATCAATCAATAAGATTTATATGCGATATACATTCATGAAGAGGAAGACGCTAAGTTAACTTCCCTACACATATGCATTACATGAAGAAGGGATGACAAGCCCTAACTCACATAACACATATTATGTAATGCATAAGAGGAGATGTGAAGCTCCCCCTACACACGTATATCATATAAAGAAGAGTTGTCAAGCTCCTCAATTTATAATATACTCAACATGAATCCATCTGTAAGAGAGATGTTAAGCTTTCCTTGCATATAGGAAATACAAATCAAAAATTTTGAATATTTCTTTAACAAGACAAAATTTTGAACTTTTATTATGAAAACAAAATTTTGAAATATCTTAAAATACACAACTTTCTTTTAAGGTACCAAATGTAGAACAATCAAATTTTGAATTTTGATACCAATTTTGAAATACAATGCATAAGCTTTAAAATATTTGAAGTAAGCTTAGCATTAACAACTATTGTGCTTTAAAATATAAATCCATTTTAATACAAGCACACAACAATCATATATATGTATGAAAAGAGTATACCAATTTAAGTAGATACATACATATATGAAAGAACAACATATGAGTATACACAATAAGAGGTCATATTGATATCAATTGAAAATATCCAATGATACCAATTGAAAATTAAGCTTAAGTGTATATATCATAAAATCTACCACATGAAGAATTCGAACTAGTTAAATGAAGGTTTTTAACAACTAGTACGGAATCCTTCAATCAAGGAATAAGTCAAAAGTTTTTCATGAAATATCAATGAAACACAAGGCACTAAAAAGCACTCTATCCATAAAGTCCATATCAAAAAGAAGTGAGTGTGCTAGTGTTATGTGGAACATGGTATCATGAAAAATAGCAATAAAACTCAATATTCCTTAAAATTTTGAAATCATGAAATCCATCACAAAAATTTTATTGAAAAATTACAAAATTTTTATTAAAAACAAAAATTTATATTTCAAGATATATGTATGTTTTGACAAGACATTAAGTATACATACATATCCTTAAAGCACAATTGAGTCCATATATAGATTTGCATGAAAGGCAAATGACTCAAGAGGTATCCATGTATATCTTAATATTTTGGCAAGACAAACATATACATGAAATGAAAGCACATGATCATAGCATAAATCCAAAATGGGAATACAAGTTTAAAATGTAATAATCATCAAAACTTAGGCTATACTAGCACACCTAATGGGCACAAATAAGCATTCAAACC
Source organism: Agave tequilana (assembly GCA_038442645.1). Classification (NCBI taxonomy): domain Eukaryota; kingdom Viridiplantae; phylum Streptophyta; class Magnoliopsida; order Asparagales; family Asparagaceae; genus Agave; species Agave tequilana. The sequence goes on along the minus strand of JAVJIF010029158.1, from coordinate 36,581 downwards.
CAATCATATATAGATTTATTTGTGATCCATAATGTGTATAAGTATAAATCCAAGTGTTGACAAATGCTAACATTTAAACTAATATTCAAATCATGAAGCATCAAATAAATTTTGAAAATACAAAAGAATTTATCCATATGATTACAAATAGGATCATGTGAATCAATTTGAAGAATAGATAACTAGTTTAAATGGATTTTTGACAAACTAGTTAAAGATCCTTCAAAAATACAAAGTCAAATGTTTTCCATGAATAATACTAAATACATAAAAGTTCAAGCACTCATAGTCCATAAAGCTCAAAAATTATCTTTTATCATAAAAGGTGAGTGTTCAAAGGTTATGTAAATGGTATTTTCATGAAAATAGAAAGTGAAGCATGAATCTCATGAAAGTCTTATTTTTCATCTTAAAACAAATCATATATTTTTCATAAAGTATTTTGTATTTAGCAATGCTTTATGAAAATAGTCATTCAAGCTCAAAAGGATCATAAATCACATTTTGTTGTACAAATGAAAAATCATTTTTTTTATTATTTATTTAAAATACTAATCTTCATGGTATATGTATGATTTATCCAATTCTAACAATACGCATACATATCCCAAATATGAAAAGAGTCCAATATATATTGCATGAAGGCAAATGACTTAAGGGGTATACATGTATATTTATTAGATTTGAATTAAACACACATATACATGAAGTAAGATCAAAGATAGGCATAACAAGTATAAATGACCGAATCATCAAAACTAGCATATACACATGCATATAGTGGATACAAATGAGCATGAAGTTCAAATATATATGAGTCAATTGTAGTTCACTATTCATATATGTATAAATGCAAGTTTTGACACATTCTACATTTAAGCATGTAAATACCACATGAAGCACATAAAATCTTAAAACATGAACATGCTATGAATGATATTATGAAAATAAAAGCATGTACATAAATAAAATAGGAGTTTAGAAATTGTTACCAACTCCAAAACTCCAAGCATGGTGGTCTTTCCCACCACAATCTCCTTGATAGCAATGCATCCAAAAGTTTGTCCATCATGTCCATTGCATCCGCTATCAAGGCACCAATCCTCTCACGTTTTGTGAGAGCCCTCACCTACATCAAAATCAAAGGGTGGGGGTTTTGGTACCCATACTTTCTTGGGTCCTTTGGGGTTAACTTTATTGTAAGGATCCCAAAATCTTTTATACTTAGCAAAATATAAATGAGGTTTCTTATCAAAACAAAATTTTGCTAAATGGCCTTTGCGGCCACAATGTGTACATACGTACACGTTAGTATGCTTATGTGTAGGAGTGTGATCATGTTGTGCAACATAAGCATGATGATGAGAGTGATGTGCATGAACATGAGGAGTTTGTTTCTTTGAAAACATTGACTCCAACTTAGTATGATTAAATGCACAAGAGTTCAAAGTTGAACTCAAATTATCCATTTTATTTTTCAAAACATTTATCTCATTTGTGGTGGCATGTAAAGCATGATGAGATATATGATCATTTTTCTTTTTCTTTTGTGAAACAAAATCATTTTCTTTTTCAACAAATTTTCTTTTTAAAGACATATTTTCTTGCAAAATGACTTCTTTTTGTTTTTCCACCATATCAACCTTCTTTTTCAAAATCATATTTCCTTCACAAAAAATATTCAATTTAGACATTAAGGAAATATTCTCATTTTTCAAATCCTCATTTTCTTTTTCCAAACATGCAAGTTTATTTCTAAAAGAATCATTTTCTACATGCATGCAATCAAATTTCTTTTTCCAACTTTCATTATCTTTTTCTAAGCATGCAATGTTATTTCTATATGAGTCATTTTCCTTATGCATGCAAGCAATTTCCTTTTTCAAATTTTTATTATTCTTTTTAATCATGTCATATTTCTCAAGCAATAATTGGCAAAATGTATTAAGCTCATCATATGACATATTAACATCCTCATCCTCGGATTCGGAGTTTACCTCAAGGGGTCATCCCCTTGGACCATATAGCATACATTGGAGATGTCGCTTCCAATGTCCGAATCGCTCCCCGCATAGTATAGGTCCTTTTCGCCAAGGGAGGTGATGATGTTCCAAGCTACAAAAGCCGATTCAACATTAGAAACCCTAGATAAATAATCATCATTTAGGGTTGACTTAATAGCATGAAGGGCTTTTGCATTAGCCTCAATGTTCTTACCATTTAAGCAATATTCTTTATTAGTTGTGGCAAGATATACACTAAGGCCAAGTCCTTTGAGGAACAAAGACATCTTAACCTTCCAAATTTGGATGTTAAGAGTGTCAAAGGTGGGTGGTGACATGAAGTCCATTGTGTGTGTACAAAATATTGTGATTAGCCTAAAAGTAGGATCTTTAACTCTAGGTTGTTAGACCCAATATCAAGAGCACTTGGCTCTGATACCAATTGTAAGATCACCCAGAGGGGGGGTGAATAGGTGATGGCTAATCTAATGGTCACTTATGAACAAATAATGCGGAATTAAAACTAAGTTGACCAAATTAAACTTCTTTTAATTGAACACTTATGTATAACACAAGAGTGTTGCCGAATTCCCCTTTCGAGGCTCTGGACAAACTCCTCTAGATTCCCCTTGAATGGGTTGAGGTGCCGCGTTGGCTCTCTTGGTTGAATACTAGTGTTAATAACAATCCCAAGCAAGTATAGCAATTATGAGCACAAAGGTATATCATGCATATAAGAGATAAAGACTATAAAGTAATGCAAGATATAAGTGAGACAAAAAGAGTAAGAGAGCAAGAGTGAGCAATCGCAAACACAAAGGGTTTGTTTCGAGGTTCGAGCACACTTGCTCTACATCCCCGCCTTCGACACACGAAGGATTTCCACTATGCACGATCCAACCGGATCTCTCCTTGGTGCCGCAACACCTACAAGCCCTCGGACTCCCAAAGTCCCTTACACACCACAAGCCCACCGGCTCGTCGAGGCCGCACCTCAAGCTACAAGAGTTCGCACCCGAACCCTAAACAACCACGAGCACACTTGCCTGTCTCCTCAAAGTACAAGATGAAATCTTGGTGATCTAAACACTTGATCACCTACAAAAACTCTCACTACAACACCTATAGGATGAATAGCTCAATGGATGCTCAAGTGTTTGTGTGAGAAAGCAAGGAAAGAATCTTTGGTGAAAATCTCAAGAAATCACAATAAATACTCTCTTGATAAAAACCCTTTTGATAGGAAATATTGGCACTCTATTTTGTGGAGAAAACTCTGCTAAAAGAATGGAAATAACTGGACAAAAGCTCTCCTAAAATCTTGGCTCAAAACAATGACCAAACCCCTTTTATAGAGGCCAGAAAATTCTGACCGTTGGGCTCTGTCAGAGCTGCCGGTCGACCGGTCCGGTCAACTGCCAACGGTCAAGAATCCGACCGTTGGAGCCTCCGGTCGACCGGCCCGGTCGACCGCGCACCTGGAGCAGAGAATTACTTCTCTGTCGGTCGACCGGTGCGGTCGACCGGAATTTCCAGAGAGCATACTCTCTGAAGCGGCCGACCGGCACGGCCGACCGTTCTCCAGTGCTCACAGGCGTGCACGTCTGTGCACGTCCGGTCGACCGACCCGGTCGACCGGCCACTGTCAGTTCTGAAAAATCAGAACTGCCAGAACCTGAAAATTTTGGGATTAAAGATTGGTCTTTTTGGCTTAATAAAAAATCCCATAAATACTTAGAAATTCTACAAAAAAAAATAGTTTTATGATATAGAAACATGCTTGCACAAAATCAAGGCATGTTATTAAAGATTTGACTATTTTTTGTAACTTGGAAATATTGGCTCATAATAAAAACTGTTTTTCTAAAACAACATGTTTTTCCAAATTTTCATCAAATACAAAAACAAGATATACTTTAAAGCATAGTGTGTATGGATATGATCCACTACACAATCAAGATGAAATATCTAGTTTTTGACAATAAAGCACTAAACTTGGTTTTGGATATAAGATATGTAAACTTGAAATACCAAGAACCAAATAGAATTTTGTCACAATGAAAATCTTTTCTTAACAAGAAAATCTTTTATGAAATGAAATTTTTATCATGAAAACAATTCTATCAAGAGTGTGTGTGTGATATGACTTGAGCAATCCACCAACTATTCTATCCTTTACATTTTAACTAAAACAAAACAAAATCTTATACCTAGACACAAGTCTTCATCTTCTTGAAGTCTTCCCTTGAAGGCTTCTCATCTTCTTGACTTGGTCCAAGCTTGATCCAAAGCTCCTTGGATCACCCCGTGCTAGCTCCAAATCTTGACATTTAATCCTTTGTTGAGCTTTGCACCTACTAAGATCTTGATAAAGAATCTGTCACTAATTAAACAAGATCATTAGCAAATATAACTACATGAGTTGATCATCATCAAAACTAGAGTGATAGGCCTTTGGGCCAACACATTGTGGTCGTACGAACCACCTTGCAAAACTTTATTATGATAAAGTAAATGTTTTGAATTTTGCAAGTAAATATATTTGGGTTAGGAGAGCTACTAATCCCCATGGACCCAAGAAAGTTTGGGTATCAAAATCCACATCACTTATTTTTTATGTAGGTATGAGCTCTCACAAACGTGAGAGGATTGGTGTCTTGGTAGTAGATGCAATCGGAGCTTGATGGACACATCATGGATGCATCGCTATCAAGGAGTTTTGGTCGGAGGACCACCTCATTTTGGAAAAATGGATTGATTACATCGTATTGGTAACCATTTCATCCTCCACTTTTAAAATATTTTAGATGCTTATGTGCTAGTGTAATAACCTAGACTCAATCATATACTGTTTTATACTTAATGTTGAGTTGATTGTTTTTAAGCTATGCATGTATTTTTGAATTTTTTTTTCATGTTTTCAAATGGACTTACATATCTATTTAGTTTTGTAGATTCATATTTTTATATATTTTAGTTGAAGCATATATATTTAGATCATATATTCATATGCAAATCTTGTTAAAACTTGTGTTATACATGTACAATTCTTGAGTTACACTTACTCTTCATGCTTTATATGTTTTATTTCATTTATATACTTACTTTATATTTGATTGTATATTGTATGTCCTAGTTTTGATGATTTTTGCATGATTATATGATATATCATGTTTTTGAGAAAAATAATTTCATGCTAGTTTTAATTTTTGAGCTTTATTGTTTTATCTTCATGGATATGTTAATTCATGAACATTGAGCACTCACTTATATGTTTACTCATGATTTTGTTTTCATGAGCTCATTTATGTGCTTTATAGATCTTAAGTGTCAGTTTGTGTAATTAGCATGTTTCATGAGATATATGATTTGGTTTTATGTTTAAAGGATCTTAACTAGTTTTCAAAACTATTTTAAACTAGTTCTTTATTTTTCACTTGGTAGTGCTTTCAATCTATAATGATTTTCAAAATATTATTTCTGAAAATTTCTACCTTATAAGGGCGGTGGTTGAGTGACCATACCTTGTCTGCCTTAATGAATATTTTTAAACATGTGCATGATAGGGTAGATGATATGAGTTATATACATGACTCCAATATTATTTCATTTTTGTATGCTCATTCATGTTTTGCTATATATATATGCATTAAATTTTAAGTTAAATTTCATTGACATATATACATATATATGATTGATTGTGTTTGTTTTATATTAACCATACATGTTTTATAGCACAAATTAATTCATGCTAAGCTTCATTTTTGCTCCAAAACATTTACTTTTGTTTCCAACAAGCTTATGCATTGGTTTTGTAATTATTTTAAAAAAAGGAGAAAATTTTTTTGACTTAAAATGATTTCATATTTATGTTGTCTATAAAATAATATTTATGTTTATCCACAAGTGGTATCTAAATTTTTTGATTTCAAGAAGTATCAAAATTTGTTTAGGTGATTTACAAGTGATATCACAATTTGTTTAATTGATTTCATGTGGTATCAAAAAATTATTTTTTTGATTACACGTGATATCAAAATTTGTTTTAATTTGTTTTCAAAATTTATTTTGACATGTATTGCTTATATGCAAGGAGAGTTTAATATCTCTTATATATATAGATTCATGATGAATGTTGTATATAAATAAGAGCTTGGCCTCTTTTCTTTATGTGGTACACGTGTATAGAGGGAGCTTAACATCTCCTCCTATACATTATATATTATGCTTATGTGAGTTAGGATTTAGTCATCCCTTCTCCATATAATGCATGTATGCAGGGGAAGTTAACTTATCATCTCTCCTCTTCATGATTTATATCGCATATACATTTATCATATTTTCTTTACCCTTTATTGATGAATTAACAAAAACGGGGATAGAAATTTAGACTGAGTTTATATATGCATGTTTATTTTTATTTATACATATATATTTATGTTTATTTAGATTATGAGCTTTATTGAATATCTTCATATTTTATGCTATGCATGAGTTAAGGGGGAGCTTCTATGAAGCTTATCTTTAATTCATGCATATATAACTCCATAAGTTGTCATTATCAATACTAGAGTGATGGACCTTTGGGCCAATATCTTTTAGTTAGGATTGAGTAGCAGCAAAAAAGGTTCCCCTTCTTGCTAGAGGAGAAGTTCTATTTGTACTGAAATGTTGGCATGGAGGCATATAGGTGCTGGCGAGATCTGCTCAACTGCACGATCTTCATATGCAGATTTGTTGTAATGGCCGTAATTATGGGTGCCAGATGGTTGGAATGGAATACAAGGAATTTTTTCCTTGTTTGTAACTATCCATCTTGAATGCAGGGGTGCTACACATCTTCAACATGGGAGAGAAGATGTGGCATGTACTGATCTGCCTTTTCACGTCACCATTATAATGTCGGTTGAACAAATAACTGGTTAAACAAATAACAAACATGAATAAAAATGCAGTGACATTTTTTGTAAATACTAGAGGTATTACGATTGGGACGAATATTTTTCAAAAAAATATAAATATATTCGGTTATTTATGGCACCGACATGGAATGTTATCTGGTGATTTTCGAAAAGATTCCATGTGTGTTTCTTAAAAAGAATCGACATGGAATATAAATATTCGATGCCAGTTTAAAGACACCGACATCAAATAACTAAACTTAAATCGGTTCTTTTTAAGAACTGACGTTAAATATTTTTCAAAATTCGCGCCCTCACAGCCCACAAGTTTTATGTACCCTAATAATTCTCGATCGCCTCACTCAAGCCCCTCTCTCTCGCCTCTCTCGTCTCTCTCGCTCTCTCACCTCCTCTCGAGCTCTCCCCTCAAGCCCCACCTTCACCGTTTCCCTTCCAGCGAGCTCTCTCTCCCCTCTCTTGTAAATCACCTGGAGAGGGTGAATAGGTGATGGTTTTAAGTTGATGATAAATAATGTAGAATAAAAACAATTACTGGCTAACTAGCAATAAACAATTACAACACAAGAGATACTTGCAATAAAGTAAACAGTAGTTTCATGCAAGAATAGAAAGAGAGTTGAGTTAAGAGATAGAGAGAGTTTTTATAGAGAAAGCAATTGCAAACGTAAGGATATGTTTCGAGGTTCGAGCCTCCGCTCCACGTCCCCGCCTTCACCGCAATAAAGGATTTCCACTAAACTGATCTCGCGAGATCGCCAACCCTTACAAGTTCCCGCAAGAACTCAACGGACCCGCAAGTCCCTCTCTTGGTGCCGCAACACCTACAATCGAGCTCACTAGCTCACTTGAGGCCGCAACCTCTACAACTTCACAAATACAAGAAATTGGTTATCTTCTTTATCACAAAAGCTCACAAACACAATCATATAACCAAGTTGGAGTAGATGAAGCTTTGAGATTGTGTGGTGAGAAAAGCTTATAGAGATATGAAGGAAAGCTCAAGGAAAAACAAAGATGTGAACTTTTTGGCTCAATATGAAGCTCTTTTGAGATAAAGGATTTTGATCACAAAAACTTGCTCTAGGGTGGTCTAAAATTGTTGTGGGATTTTTCTACAGTCCCACTATATATGAGAGATGAAAATAAGTAGAGAAAACCCAATATAGTTGTTGGGGATAGGCCCAGAAAAGACAAAACAGAAACTAGCCATTAGGACAAAAATCCTCAGAAAATTCTTCTGTCGGTTGACCAGCCGGTCGACTGCTAACAGTCAAAAATCCGACCATTGGGGTTAGTGATCGTCCGCCCGATCGACCGAGTAACCCAAACAAACACAGCATAGCTCTCCAACGGTCGACCAATCAATCGACCATGACCCACAGAGACAAAGAGTGTCTCAGTCGGTCGAGCGCTGTGCACCACAATGCAATCTAAATTCTGTGCAAAAATGGTCGACCAGTCGATCGACTGACAGAGCAAATTAGCTCTGTTAACGGTCGACCGGTCGGTCGACCGACTTAGTGCCAAGATCTGATTTTTGAAAATATTTTGAAGTTCACCTCTTTTCCGACAAAATGTATTTTGATCATAAATACAAAATAGAGTTCTTGTATCATAATAGGTCCAGTGTGTGATCAGAGATCATCACAAAAACTAAGTAGAACTATATTTTGTAAAAATTACTTTTCTAAATGAAAAACTATTTTTCTATTTTTGAAAACAAAATAGAAAAACATGTTGAAGTATTTTCAAAAACATTTAGAGATAGGAATGAAATGTGTGTGTGTGTGTGTGTGTGTGAATCTCTAGAGCTATCAAACTTACTATCTTAGTTTTAACAAGACTATAAATTTTATACTAAAAATATAAAAAGCAGAAATCTTTTATAGTCTTTACTTCTTTGCAATATTGATCCTTGAACTTGGTGAATCTCATGCATATATCTTCTTGGTGCTTAGGCTCTTAGATCATCATCTTTATGACTCCAAAACGGTGTATCTTATTGACGAAGCCAAATACAATAATGAAAATCATGAAACTTATTTAAATGAAATTGTTAAAAAACATAACTTCATATGTTTTGTTATCATCAAAAGTAGGACAAATGGCCTTTGGGCCAACATCTCTCACTCTGTCTCACTCTCTCTAACCCTAATCCTAACTCTCTCTCCCCCTCCTCACTGGCTCAACCTCCTCCAGCGTCTCCACCAACCTCTCTCTTGCCTCCTCCAGTGCCTCCACCAACCTCTCTCTCGCCTCCATCTCTCTCGCCTCCTCCAGCGCCTCCACTGCCAATGATCTCAACCTCCTCTAGCACCATCTCAATCTCCTCCAGTGCCGCCATTACCATCTCATCCTCCTCTGATGCTGCCATCTCAACCTCCTCCAGTACCTCACGTGGGTGAGTTTGATTGTTCTATTTAAGCTAGTTTATCTCAAAAATTCATCCATTTGTCTCAAAATTTTTGTGATTGAGTTTGCCCTACAAATATTTTTGATAAATAAGTACATACAAAAATTAGTAACATAATTAACTAGTGCACCCTATTAACTTTTGTGTGTGTGTCTCATGCTTAATGTGTGCCTGTGGTGTGGTGGGGTTGTTGGCACTTCTAAAAGACAAAATCACTAGTAGCTCTTCAGCTAGTTTGTACAATATCTAACTTGTTGACACTTCTAAAAGACAAGTCGCGGATAGTTAGACAAGCAATTCACACTTTACCAGGCTCGCATGAATTCATGATGGATAGATCAGTCATCTAAGCCCCATTGAATCCAACTAAGTATAAAGAGGGCCAAACACACCTTTAAATAGGCTTAAACAAACTTAAGAGGTCATCATTCTGCCCAACAAGCTAACTTTGCCGAATAGGCTAACTTTGCCAGAAGCTAGAAGCTTAGCTTCGCCGCAAGCTTAGCGTCGCGAACAAGCGAAGTTTTAGGTCTGTTGATCTTTTCAAATCCCTTGAGTAGGATTATAGGCTAACCCCCCCTAACTTAGTGGGATTGACTGCCTATTTTAATGGCTGGTTATACCCATTAAAATTCCTCATTAAGAGGTGATAATCAAGAGGATAATAACTCTCCTAAGCCAGCATATGTTGGCTAGCCTCACCTAAGGCTATTCTACCCTCGTCGAAGGCTATTTTAGCCTCGCCGGACAGGCGTTACAGGCTGTAGCAACCTCATTTATTAGCTTTTACTGTTTTTTAGGAGATAATCACCCCTATTGAGCTTATAAATAGCCCACCAGCATGCTAAGGCAAACAACGAGAAGGACACAGTGAGAAACAGTGGCAAATGTGAGGCTATTTCTTGCTTTCTAAGAGAATAGAGACAATCTTTCCCTTATCCGCAGGATTAATACATAGTCCCGACCCCCAATCCTTCAACTTCAGATCAACATCAAGGAAATTCCCGAATCAGGTGAGAAGGAACTAGCGATAAATTGAGGCTTGTCGGTCGCATCGTCGACAGGACAAAGTGATCGAGCGCTATTCCGACTCCTATTGGCATACTACCCTAGAATTATTTTTGTAGAAGATTCTTGTAATTTTCTATTTAAATTACTTATAATTTTCTATTTAAATTACTTGTAATTTTCTCTCATAAGTTTTCTGAAAGCCCAAAATTTTCAATGGAAAATAAGATGGTAACTCAGCTTGCGATATCTTTCTCCACAAATGAGAAAGTAGTGTCACAATGCGACAATAAGACCCTCGGATCTACTACTGAAATGTGGTCATTGAATGTAACCAACAGAAGTTTGAACAACTTCTCTCTCTGGGCAACACAAGCCCTCTTTGCAGGCGCAAGCGCAGAAAAATCTCTCTAGCTAAGGCTTCTTTGGTTGATGCTTGGAATCAAGCCTCTTGCAAGGTGAACAAGGCTCTAAGCAAGCCTATTACAGCTCCTGCTGAGGCTAACAAGGCTCAAGCCTATCGTAGCCTCCACAGTCTCTGGCAAGGCTAAAATGACCATTAGCTAGGTCAAATTAGCCTCCAGCGAAGCTACTAGGTATCTGATGAATCTACGACAACCTCTTTCGATATTAACAAAGCTTCTTCCAAGCTTGTCTTAGCTTGTGGCGAAGCTATTTCAGTAGCTTCTGGCCCCCAGGCTATGCTGTATGTGGTAGCTCACAAAGGAGCTAAGGATTGCCTAACAACTTCTCATGAAGTTAAAGCCCACTATCTAGTGAGGCTACATCGCGAGCCTTTTATAAGGCCAAAGCGTTATTTGGCGGTGCTAAAACAACTTCTTCTGGCAAAGCTAACGCATACAATGCTTTCGGCAAAGCTAAATTAGCTTTGCCAAAATTGAAATAAGCAGCCTTTATAAAGTGGATCCCGCAACAAAGGCTAAGTCAAAAACTTTTCAAAGAGTTGTTCAACTCAAGGGGTTAGCTCTTCAATCTCCTTAAGTTTTAGTATTGGACCGATTAGGCCCAATTAAGACAGACATAAGTGATTATCTAAGCAATAAGCGAAAGCGTTGCTCTGAAGAGCCTGTTAATATTTTTTTTGTACCAGTGTGGACAGGTGGGATGTCAACTTGTGACAGTTCATTCTGACCATTATTTTTTGGGGTCAATCTCCACAACACATACCAATTGCATCAGTGGAGATCTACAAAATCGACGATCAGTCTTCAATCGATTATCTGCCACGGTTCAGACTTCTGAGAGACCTAAGTCTCTAAAGAAGAAACTTCCAAAGGTGTCAAGCCTTTCCGCAACCTTTGTTAAGCAGAGAGAACGATCAACGACAATCTAGAGAAGAGAGAAGGGGGTTAATCCTCTCTCTGTTAACTCTCCAGATTCTAACTTTAGCCCTGGCATAGGACTGATTCTAGTTGGATGAGAGGGTATTTTTCAAGATACTTGCTCTAAGGTAGCAATCCCTTTAATTATGATCAGCCTTCTCCATCAGGAGGCGCTATATATCTTGGGCATTGAGGCACATATTCCTTGGTCAGTTGATGGTCAGATGAAGAAGAGGAAGGCAACGACTATGATTTCTTCTAGTACCATCAGCTCTATCCAGACAGCGTTGTATAGGTCAATATGGCTGATGACAGTGCTTTAGATCTCCGTCGTCGCATGAAGACTCAAGAGCAGACTACTAGGGACTCAACAAGAAGCCCTCGACAACATTCAAATTTGAACAATAAGGGGTCCTCAGGCAGTAATCAACAAGAGGACAAAAAGCTCAAAGAGGATACTCCTAAGGACGAGCACTCACATCCAAAGGAGACTTTCTCAATTGATGCTGAAGTTATAAAAGGCATGTTGGTCCAAAGGCCTATAACTCTAGTTTTGATGATGATTAACTCATGTAACTATATATAATGATCTTGTGTTTATTAGTTTCAGATATTCAATCAAGATCTTAATTGGTGTTTAGTTTCAACAAAATATTCAAAGTCAAAACTTTAAAGCTATCACATGTTGGTTCAAGGGCTCAAGCATAAAGATCATATCGACTACTGATGTAACACACCATTCTCAGAATACGTACTTACATAGGTATTTAGATTTTTCAATCATATTTTTCAACTCATTTCCCGTATTTGTTTTTGTTTATGATCATTTATGCGATTGTTTTGTATTGGATCTGGATTTGTGGATTTGGAGTCAGCCCTAGTCTGAACTAGAGCTCGATCCTAGAGTATTGCTTAATTTGGTCTTTTTGTTAGTCAAATTTGACCAATTTTAGTTTCAAATATCGTTTTTTAATATTTTTAAGATTTTCATGATTTCTGAAAATTTTCTGAGTTAAATTGCAGAATCTTCAAAATCGGTGTCGACCATTATTCCTAATCGATTTTAAGATTTTTAATTTACAAATGGAGTTGATTTTTTGAAATTTACTTTCATATTATTTCTTAAAATCACATTTTCTACTTTAGTGCATTTTTGGAGATTTTTCTGAATTTATCAAAACTTGACCGGATTTTATGTCGGACGGTATCACCGGTTGATTCTAGGATTTTTAATTTAAAAATCATAATGAATTCCTAAAAAAATGATTTTATATTGTTCCTCAGGGGAATGTTTTCTACCTCTGGGTATTTTGGGAATTTTCTGAAATTCTTGAATTTCATCGCATTATATTAATTTAATATTTTAAATTGGATTTTTCCACTCTTGGGCTTGCCACGTGGTGCTTTACTAAGCACTCACAAAATATCTACCCTATATATACTCTTTCTCTCCCTTCCCTTCTTATTTTCTCTCTCTTTCTCTCTCCTAATTTTCCCTCTCTCTTTCTTCTCTCCCTCTCCCCTCCGGCCAGATCTGTCACCGCCGCCACCACCTGCACCGCCGCCGACGGACCCACAGCGACACCGCCGACCATCCCCCTCTTCTCCTTCCTCTTCTTCTTATTCTTTTTCTTCCTCTCTTTCTTTCTTTTTCGTGTTCTTTTTCTCTCTTTCTTCTCTCTCTGATCTAAAGCCATGGTCGCTCAGTTGCTGCGCCACTGGCCAACCTTCCTTCTCTCTCTCCCCCCTCTCTCCCCTCCTTGATCTCTCTCCCTTTCTCTAGATCCTATTCCCTCTCTCCTTCTTTCACTTTTCTTCACTTCTTCTTCTTTCTTCTTCAACCTAGCCTAATCGGCCACCCTAACCATAGGCTAGCCACCCCCATGCGTGACCTAACTCCGGTGATCTCCTCCATCACTCTCCACCAAGCTCTCTCCTTCTCTATCATCACCATCGCACCATCTTCACCAACCTAAACCCATCAACATCATCTTCTCCACTATCTCCACCACCGTATGCACCACCGCGACCACCACCACCTCTGGCATCCCCTTTCCTCCGGCAAACTCTTTCATTCTAGCTATCTCTTGGCTTCTGAAACCCCACTTCAACAACCCTTATTTTCACTACATATACTATACTTACACCATCTCCTTACTCCTCCTTGGGCCTAGCCACCGACCACCAAAGGTGCCGCAGGCCAGGCTGCCGGCCACCCATGGCCGGCCATCTTCCCTCTCTCTTTTCCCTTCTCCTTTTCCCTTCTTTCTTCGTTCTTCTTTTCTCCTTTATTTTCTTTTCTTTCTTCTTTTTCTTTCTCTTCCCTCGTAAACTGCTCTCTATCCCTCTCTCTTTCTCTACTGATTATCTCTCCCCCCTCTCTGTGTTTTCCCTATTCACTCTCACTCACGCTCTCTCTAACTGTCCCACTCTCTCACTTTCTCTTTTCTCTCTTAATTCTCTTTCTCTTTTCTCCCAGTATCTCTCATTCACTCTCTCTTACGCTCTATCTTTCTCCTTCTTTTTTCTCTCTCTGATTCTGGTTCTTCCTATCTCTTACTCTAACTTCCCTCTCTAACTCTCCCTTGTGTTCACTCTCTTTCTCTCTCTGTTGGACGTGGAGCTCATGCCCGCGTCTGCGTCCCTCTAGCATCAAGGCTAGACACAAAAACTAATTCTCGCATCCAAGCATTTCTGTGACGCGAGCCTCGACCTCCGCATAACACGACTCCCGCATCTGCGACCCCCATATTCCCTTTCTCTTAATTCCTCCTCCCTCTCCTCCTTTATAAAAATATAATATTTTATAATATCTAAACGCGCACGCGTTTTAAGTATTTGAAATTCCAGAGATTTGAGAATTCATGGAGTTTCTGAAGATTTAGGTGAGTGTTCTAACTTTCTTTTATGTTTTTGTATTTGTATAATTGTATAATCATTGTATCAGTGGATTTGTATTTGACCGGTCATCCTGTGAATTTGTATTATATAGGTGGTGTGATGTATCTGTATTGGTGGGACAAATGCTTGTAATAGTATAAACAATATTCTATCTGTGTGCTGTTTGGTACTAACATTTCCTGCAGGTACTTGCTCAACCTCCGGGCTTAACCGCTTTGTAGGTTTTACTATAACCTTCGAGTTTAACCTCTATGAGGTTTTTAAAGTCCTCTAGACTTTCTATATGCTACGCCTGGTAGGCAGACCTAGCGTCAGCACTTTACTGCTAATTTCATTCGAGTTTAATTACCCCGTGAGCACGGCTTCGCCCTGAGCGGTAGCATAACATTCATATGCACGCTTCGCCATGTGTGTTTAACTATGCTACGAGCGGTAACTACGCTGAGCGTGATAGCGTTTAGTGTTGTACATTAGCTTCATTCCAGCTTGTTTAACTTCGCTTGAATATTCGATCGCTTACTCTCTTGCCTGCTCGATAATTTGATTAACTCCTTTATTGATGGTTGTGAAGAGTTTGAAATTTTTACTCATACTATTTTTCAAAAACTGAATGTTTTTCGGTATTCATACTATTTTTTTGTATTGGTACCATTTTTCTGTATCGTGTTATTCGATTGTTGATATCTGCTATGTATTCGCTTGCCAAGCTTTTACTTGATATGTTAACACTTGTTGTGTGATCACTTGGCATGTCACCACTTAACACTGGACACCTGTCTGTTATCACTTGATTCCTGACGTACTTAACACCTGACATCATACATAATACATTTGACTCATAATTATCACTTTACGAGAATGTAATACCTGATAACATGACATAAATTTCAATACACATATACTCATGATACTCCCGATATGCTTCTGCACATTCCTGTAATCTAATAATTATAATAAACCAAAAAAGGACAATTTACACCAGATAAGGGGAAACTGATGGATTTCAATTGTAGTTACATTTATAATGGTATAGGATGTTGTGCAACTATCATACCCCTTCCCAGGACATACACTTAGACCTTTACCCTCATGTTATGCCTAAAAGCAGATTTCTGGTTAACCACCGGAACAATCAAGGGTCGTGATCCCGGGTATGCACGGGACCCTTGTAAACATAATTCATTGGTTTCCCCATCAGTTCCCAATAACATTCCTCTAGCTCATATGTGGATGTATGTGTGAAGGCCTGGATACATACTGAGGCATATTAGTCAGATGAGAGCCATAATAATAATAAGATATCAATTAACAATTCATAGTGTTATTTTGCAATTCAGGTTGTATAGGATCGGATTGCGGTAAAGTGAGGCATAATATATATAGATAAAGGTTTCCTTGTTTGGATTATTTTTTGACGTACTTGTCTCATGAAGCCGTAATCTGAGCTTGTACAGTTGGTTTTGCCTATTCGATTGTATTCAATATTATCGATTTTATCAATTTTCTATCAATTTTATGATATTTTCTTAGCATAGGAGGCAACTCGAGTTATATAAACTCAAGATATGATTACGTAAGGTATATGTGTAAATCACCTTAAGGGGAGTGAATATGTGATGGCTATACTAAATGGCAAATAATGTGAAATTAAAATTTACTTACTAGCAGCCTAGCAAATACCAATCACAACATAAAGAATACTTGCAAAAAAATAAACAATATATGTGTGCAAGTAAGTAAAGAGAGAGCAGAGTGAAGAGAGAAAGAGTAAGCAATTGCAAACACGTTGATATGTTCTGAGGTTCGAGCCACTGCTTTACGTCCCCACCTTCAACACTATGAAGGATTTTCACTATGATCGATCTCACTAGATCGTCAACCATTACAAGTTCTACTAGAACTCAATGGACTCACAAATCCTCTCTCGCGGTGCTGTAACACCAACACGGAGCTCACTAGCTCACTTGAGGCTCAAAACTCTACAACTTCACAATAAAAGAAAATCGATGATCTTCACTTGATCACAAATGGCTCACATGCACGATCCTATAACAAGAAGAGGAGGTGAAACTCTTTGGGATTGTGTAGTGGAAATAGCTTATAAAGATGTAGAGGGAAGGCTCAAGCTAAAAACAAGAATGTGAAATTTTGGCTGAAAAGAAAATCTTTTGAGAAAAAGCTATATCTTGATGTAAACTTGTAAAAACTTAATCTAAACTTTAAAAATCTTGTCAGAGGGTTTTTCTACAGTCTCATTATTTATAGGGATGAAAACATGAGTAGAAAATCCAAAAGAGTCGTTGGGAAAGTACCCAAAAAAAGACAAAATAGAATATAGTCGTTGGGAAAAAAATCAGTAGGAAATCCTTCTGTCGGTCGACCGGCCGGTCGACTGCCAACAGTCGGATTTCCAATCATTGGGGATAACGATTGAATGGTCGGTCGATTGTTGTTCCCAACCAGAGAGCAAAGCTCTCTGTCAGTCGACTGGGGCGGTCGATCGGACCCAACCAAGAGCAAAGCTCTTGCAGTCGGTCGACCGCACGGTCGGCCGAAGTGCACAAATGCACTTTGGTGCATGTCTGTTGACCAGTCGATAGAGCAAATTTGCTCTGCCTACGGTCGACCGATCGGTCGACCAACAAAGGGAAAAAGGCTTGTTATGAAAATCTTTTTGAAACTAATCTTTTTCGAACAAAATAATTTTTGATCTTTAAACAAAAAAATAAAGTTCTAGGGACTTAACAGAACCAGTGTGTGATCATGAATCAACAGAAAACAAAGTTCAAACTATATTTTGTAATAACACTTTAAATCAATTTTTCCGAAACTCGTTTCTCTGAAACTTAATTTTGAAAACGATAAAGAGAAATATTTTGAACTCTTTTCAAAATACTTAGGAGTATGAAAGATATGCGTGTGGCAATCCCAAAAGCTATCAACTTATATATCATCTTAGTTTTAACAAATGACTATAAATCCTATCTAAAATACAAAAAGCAAAAATACAAATCTTGATATAGTCTTCTCTTGCAGTCTTGATCCTTGAGCTCTTTTATGTGCTTAGGTTCTGGGATCTACATCTTCTTGGCTTCTAAACGTGTGAGTCTTGTGATGGAGCTGAAATGCAATAAAGAGTTTACCTGAAACTTTGTTAAACCAAATTATTAAAAACATAACTACATATATTTTGTTATCATCAAAACTAGGGCTAATGGCCTTTGGGCTAACAATCTTCTCCCTTTTGATGATGACAAAACCATTGAGTTATCACAAATAATTTAGGAGGAGACTTCAAGCGAAGCTCCCCTAAACACATGCATATATTAAAATGTGACATACAAGTTAGATGCATCAATAAAAGTATATAGATAAGATATATCAATTAAGCTCTATGCAACCCATCTATGCATACCAAGAATACAAAATTACAAGGATGTATGCACAAACGGTTTCCTCCAATCAACCAATAACCTCCAACCTCCAAAACAAGTGGTAAATAGTTGGCTTACAAAGGATACATAAGAATACAAACACACCACATACCACACATAGAAGATATGTATCAAATATCAACAAAAAAAGATGCATAACTTCCCAAAGACAATAGTGATATCATAAAAGAAATTTGTCCATACAGAGGTTCATGCCAACCTTAAAACAAGTTCCAAACTATAAGTACTACAATATAAAAACACATGTCCAAACATCAAATACTACATGTCCACAAATAAAAAAGTACATAATTAAAGACATGAAAATAAAAACTCCTAGATAACTCCACAAAATCTCTCTCCCCTTTTTTGTCATTAATAGAAAAGAGGTCAATCTTCCTGAAAGTCAGGATCTTCAGGAGGATCTGGTGCCACGGAAGGAGCTAGAGGAGGTACCCAGGTGTCAGAGGACCCGATACAGGAAGGGGCTATGTGTGGCCTCTCGGAAGTGGAACAGGCCAAGCATTCCTACTGTAGGTCTCGTTGATGTATGTCTAGAAATAGTGAATAGAGGAGTAGATGTATTGCAGGTATTCTGAACTCTATGCTCTATCCTTTCAAAATTTGCCGTCATCTTCAGATCATGCTCCCGAAGCTGACCAGAGAGAACTGAGTATGGGTCAATAGAGGATGAAGAGACTGGAGAGGATCCAGGGGAAACAACAGAAATTATAGGAGGGGTCTGAGGACCAGGAGCATGGTCCCTAGCACGTAACCACTTTAGGAGAGTGTTGTTGATAACAACAGACAGTTTGATGGACGTTCAGTAGAAAAATCAATTTTTAGTTGTTTAAGGAGTTAAGTAATGAGCACCTCAAATGGTAAGTGCCGATTTGGGATCAGGAGGTGCTCAGAGACCATGAAATCGATGATGAGATTTGAAATATTAACTCTAATGCCTTTCAGAAGGTAATAGATCAAGAGGGGAGCAGAATCCCGTGCATGACTATATTCTCCTAATTTTGGCAGGAGATTATAGAACATAATTTTGGCTAGAACTTGAGCGTGAGTGTCTAGTACTTTATCTCCTCGTTCCTAACTAAAGCAGAGTTGTCATCATCATAAAGTAGGAGAGATGCGGTGAGGGCAGATTCACTATCAAGATATTCAAATCATGGATGTCAACATTATAAATATCTACACCCTCATAGGAGAGATGTAGCAGATATGCAAATCAATCTAGATAAATATTAATGTGCTTACCCAGAACACCAGATCTGACGTGATTGTTTTGGAAAGTCAGATTAGAGTAAAAATAGTGCATAAGCTCAGGGTAATGGGGTTCCTTAATGATGACTAGATATTCAAGAGAACTTGTGTTCAAGATGTGTGCTAGATTCAGGTGCTTAAGATTAGCGAGCATAACAGTTCTACCAGAAATAACATGCTCATTTTGGATCACATAAAATCTATGGGAAGCATTCTGAAAAACCAAAGGGTTAGATGATGATTCAGGTTGTTTACCCTTCCAGATCTAAGCCTCTTCGATATGGTAAATATAGGAAGATGATAACTAGAGTTTGGCATGAATTATAGAAAGATTTCTAAAAAAATTATGAAATAAAGAGGATTTTGAGAGATTAGGGATTATACCTTGAAGAACCCAAAAATTCTCCTTGAAATCAAACAGATCTGAAGTTTTGAGGAGAGATCTAACCAATTTTAGTGTTTAATTTGAGATTTTGAGGTGATTTGGGAGGATTAGAGAGAAGTAGAATGAAAAAAATAGGGAAGAGGAAGAGAAGGAGATGGTGTAGATAAGAAATGAGAGAAAATTTTGGGATTTTCAGGCTTATAAAATGGATAAAACAGCAGCAAACCCAACTCAAGTCGACTGCCCGGTCGACCAGGGTCTAACTGAAAGCTTCTCGGTTACAGTCGGTCGACCGATTAAGGCCTAATTTTTTTATAATACAGATTCCTTCGGTCAACCGCCCGGTCAACCGGACCTATTCCAAGTCAACTCGGTCCACCGGTTGGTCAACCGGGATAACCCTAAAAAAGGTTTTAAAAATTGGACTTTAGGGATTTTGAAAATTATATTTAATTGGATATGTTTATACATAAAATAGAGAAACGAAACCAAAAATCTTATTGGCATGAAAAACATATGAAAATGATATCAAAACATTTTTTATTTAAAATATATTTTCAACAATTAAATCATATATTAAGCAATTAAAAAAATAAGATATTGAAGCCGAATACCCTTAACGGGTTTTGAACTTCTCCTTTGTCATTCCTCTAGATAAGAGTTGAGGCACTCAATTGCTGTCTTGATTATTGCTTCAATATGGTTTAAATATGATACCCAACCAAAAGATATATATATATATATATAGGTATATATATATATATAGGTATATATATATATATAAAATATATATATATATATATATATATATATATATATATATATATATATATATATATATGTAAGTATGTATGTATGTATGTATCTATGTATATATATATGTTGGCCCAGAGGCCCATTACTCTAGTTTTGATGATGATTAACTCATATAGTTATAGTTTACTAATAATCTTCTGTTTAACTAGTTTCAGTGATTGACCAAGATATTAGTAGGTATTTGGCTTCAACAAAGGAGTTTTGGAGCTAACACATGGTGATTTAAGAGCTCGAGCGTCAAGATCGTATCTAGTATTCGGTTGGAGTCAAGCTCTTCGGATCGTGTTTGGATCGAGTCGACTTGGAGAAGGAGTTCTACAAGAAGACCTCGATTTGTTTAGTTTAGTTTTTGTTTAGATCTTGTATAAAGGTTAGATAGTATTGATATGCTCAAGTTCACATACACACATGTTTAAAGTTTATTGGTTTTGATTTTCGGTTCAACCGATTTTGGATTTCATGTTAAAAACATAGACATATATATCTTATATGTATATTGGATTCTATCCATATACAAAACGCTTCAAAGTTGTTTCAATATCATGTTTTTGTATTTATACAAGTTTTGGAGAAAACGGTTTTCCATTTCAAAAATTCAAGTTTTGAAAAATATCAATTTTGATTTAAAGCCTAATTTCAATATCACAAAAATGGTTCAAATTGTTTTTTCACACATATCTGGTATTCAAAAATTTAAAAGAACTTATTTTTGTGAAATTTATGTATATTTTATGGGATGTTTTTAGAAGGTAAAAAGACCAAGTTTTAATTCCTAAAACGTTGTTTGACCTGGCCTTCTGCCGGTTGGCCGGACGGTCGACCGAGGTAGCAGTCGGTCGACTGGTCCGGTCGGCTGATGTGCACAATGTGCACAGGCCGTTTAGGCTGGTCGACCAGGTCGGTCGACTGCCAGAGAGCTCTGCTCTCTGGATCTGGTCTCGGTCGATTGGGCGGTCGACCGGCAGAGAGCTCTGCTCTCTGTATCCAGGCCTCGGTCAACCTGGCGGTCGACCGGTGGCTCAACGGTCATAAAAATGACCGTTGGCCGGTCGACCGGACGGTCGACCGGAAGGGCAGTTTTGCCTTTTCCTGGCTGCCAACGGGCAGATTTTTGAGAGGGTATAAATACACATCTCTTGAGCTGGTTTCTTAATGGTTTTTTGAGAGCAAAATTTTCCCATCTTCTTAAATATTTAACATTAAGTTTTTAAAAGAGTTTTTGGGTTAAAAGATTTTATCTTGATTTATTTAAAGGGGTTGGAAAATTCAAAGAATAATAAAGTATTTGAGATATTAATTTTGATCTTCATTTCTATCTTATTCTAGTTGTTTTTCCAAGTATTTTTCTTTGTGATTTGTTTTCTAAACTCCTTGTATTTTCACACTTGAGCTATCATATCTATCCTATCTATTAGGATCTTATTTTTGGTGAGAAAATTGATTTATGGTCTTTGAGATCACCAAGAGTTGTAACCTTCTTTTATTTGTGGGTATCCCTCTTGTGTAGAGGTGATTGTGGAGGTTGAGTTTAGTTGCGTTGGTATCCCTCTAAGTGTAGAGGTAATTGTGGTTGGTTTGGCTTTGAGCCTATCCCTCTAGTGAGAGGTGATTGTTGTTAGACTTAGTGCCCTATCCCTCTATTGAGAGGTTGATCTTGTGTGGCTTAGTGCCTTGCCTCTAGTGTAGAGGTTGTTGTTGGTTGAGAGAGGAGTTGTGTACTCCAAGTTTGTATTACCCAAATCCTCAGTGGAGGTTCTCTGCATGGGAAGTCCTGTGTGGACGTTATAGTGGAAATCCTTCTGTGTGAAGGTGGGAACGTAGAGCAGTGGCTCGAACCTCGAAACATATCTCGGTGTTTGCGATTGATCCACTATCTCTAAACTCTCTCTCTTATATTGTGCCTTGCATTATTCATATTGTTCATATCATACTTATATGCTTGGTATTGTTTGTGTGCCATACTTATGTTGAACCAAGAGAGTTTTATATAGCACCTCAACTCTTATTTAGAGGAATTTAGCGGAGATAGTCCAGAGCCCTTCACCGGGAATTCAGCTACACTCTTTGGTTACACTATGTGTGTTGCAATTAGTTTTTAATTCCACATCATTTGTCATTAGATTAGCCATACACCTATTCATCCCCTCTAGGTGAACTTTCATACACACACACATGTATATGAGAAAATAAATTAATATATGTACATATACATGCAAAGATATCTATCAATCAAGTGAGCATGGGAAAATACTTTAAACATGGGCAAGCAAATCATGGGCGAGTAAAGAATAAAATCAATGTCAATGGACTAGCTCTAATATAAGTAAGCCAAAAAAATCATGTATACATAACTAAGCATATTAACACGAAAGAAATGCTAGCTAATCCTACGCATGTATAGATCTAACTAGAAATGAAATTTTCAAGTGGAGAAGTTACCAAATCATAGGAAATCTTCAAAATAGGTGCCTCTTGATAGCGATGTAATGTGATAGTAGATGCTTTGAGCTTCGATGCATCCACCACCAAGGCAGCATCTCCCCCTATGTCTTGGAGGAGGATGACACACCTACATCAATCAAGTTTGGTGTGTTCTTTGGTACCCAAATCTTTTTGGGTCCTATGGGTTAGTTCTTTCTCAAACCCAAACATTTTTTTTAACATGTGTGACTTAGCATAACAAAATTTTGCTAAATGCCATTTGCGACCGCAATGTGCACATGTGTACGCTTTGCCATGCATGAAAGCATACTTATGTTGATATGTATGTGCATATTGTGCATGTGTATGATGTACATATTTTCCATAGTTTATGTGAGATGAATGAGGTGTATGTTTCCTCTGGATTTTTTCCTTTAGAAACATAGAAGCAAATTTGTTCATGTCAAATGCACACTTTTCAAAGTGGTATCCAAAACATCAATAGATTTTTGGATATCCAAAAATTCATTTTTGTTAAAAGCAATATTAGGATTTTTACCCTTACAAACAAGTTTGTATTTATCAAAATCTTTTCATTTTCTCTTTAAAAACAGTTTCTAGCTTATTCTTAGAAAACATTTTCCTTTTCAATTTTTTATTCTGTGAAAGAGAAATTTCATTTCTATTTTATAATTCTTCAAATAATTGTGCAAATTCATCCATAAGTAAATCATTATCTTCAAAATAGGTTTCGAGATTTACCATAGAAGTCCCCTTTCTGTTTGCCATGAAGCAAGCATGTGCGGCATCAATCTCCTCTTCGGAATCCGTTTTTAAATCATCCCAAGTGGCTACCATCGCCTTCTTCTTCTTATGCACGTTCTTGGAGGTAGTGGCTTGAAGTGAGGGGCAATCCGCAATTAGATGGTCCGTCTTCTTGCAATGAAATTAAGGACCCATCTCCTCTTGTTCTTTTGAAATCTCCCTTAATGGTCTTCCTCTTCGGAGTTGCTTTGTTTTCCCTTCTTATAAAATATCTTGCCCACTTTCTAATGAGCATGGCAAAGTCTTCATCACTGTCTTCGGATGAATCTTCTTCATTGATGGTGGCGGGAATATCTTTGAAAGCTATTGCTTTCTTCTTTGGAGTCTCCCTTTCTTCTCTCACCTTCATTTTCATCTCATGGGTTTTAGATTTACAATGAAGCCGGAGAAGTCCATCTCCTCTCTATCGTTGAGCTTCTTGAAGGTTGTTGCCTTGACTTTCCAAGCTTTGGGGAGGACTCTAATAACCTTTCGAATCTTTTAGTTATTGTCAATGATGTCACCTAAAGAAGATAATCCATTAGTAATCTTGATGAACTGAGAAAGCTTCTCATCAATACTTTCATTTTCAAGCATGTAAAAATTTTCATATTAAGAACAGAACAAGTCAACTTTAGATCTCTTGACTTGCGACATCCCCTCATAAGTAATGATAAGATTATTCCAAACCTCATAAGCGGATTTACAATTAATTTTACGGGAAAGATCATCATCATTTAATGCTTGTGTAAGTGCATATTGGGCTTTAGCATTGACTTCATAGTCCTTCGCAGTTACTTCAGACCATGTATCCTCATCACCGTGAGGGTCAATAAATTCTTGGTAATGGCCTTAGCAACTCTAACTCTTAGGGACTTAAGAAATATGTTCATCTTGATCTTCTAAATGGGAAAGTTCAACCCAACAAATTTGGGAGGGAACTTGATGCTAGAGAGTCGTGTGATGCCATGAAAATAAATGTAACTGCACAAAAAAAAAGTATTAGTTCACAAACAAATAACAAATGCAACAAATGAATATAGCCAAATGAAAGAATATCCCTAAGTGGTTAAACTAAAACTAGAGTTAGATTCTGATACCAATTGTAAATCACCTAGGGGGTGAATAGGTGATAACTATACTAAATGACAAATAATGTAGAATTAAAATTGACTCGCTAGCAACCTAGAAAGTACCAATCACAACACAAAGAATACTTACAAAAAGTAAACAATATATGTGTGCAAGTAAATAGAGAGTAGAGTGAAGAGAGAAAGAGTAAACAATCGCAAATACTATGATATGTTTCGAGGTTCGAGCCACTGTTCCGCGTCCCCGCCTTCAACACTATGAAGGATTTTTCACTATGACCGATCTCACTAAATCGTCAACCGTTACAAGTTCTTATTAGAACTCAATGGACTTACAAGTCTTCTCTCGTAGTGCCGCAACACTAATACAGAGCTCACTAACTCATTTGAGGCCACAATCTCTACAACTTCATAATAAAAGAAAATCGGTGATCTTCACTTGATCACAAATGGCTCGTAAGCATAATCCTATAACCAAGAAGATGAGGTGAAACTCTTTGAGATTGTGTAGTGAAAATAGCTTGTAAAGATGTAGAGGGAAGGCTCATGCTAAAAATAAGTGTGTGGAATTTTGGTTCAAAAGAAAATCTTTTTAGAAAAAGCTAAATCTTGATGTAAACTTGTAAAAACTTAATTTAAACTTTAGAAATCTTGTCAGAGGGTTTTTCTACAGTCCCGCTATTTATAAGGATATGAGTAGAAAATCCAAAAGAGTCGTTGGAAAAAGACCCAAAAATAAAACAGAATATAACCGTCGAGAATAAATTAGAAGGAAATCCTTCTATCGGTCGACCGGCCGGTCGATCGCCAACTGTCCGACCGTTGGGGATAGCGGTCGACCAGTCGGTCGACTGACAGAGAGCTTCCGAACCAGAGAGCAAGGCTCTTTGTCAGTCGACCGGACCCAACCGAGAGCAAAGCTCTTGCAGTCGGTCAACAATGCGGTCGATCGAAGTGCACAAATGCACGTAGGTGCATGTCAGTTGACCATTCGATCGACCAACAGAGCAAACCTGCTCTGCCTATGATCGATCGGTCGGTCGACCGATAAAGGGCAAATGGCTTGTTATGGAAATCTTTTTTAAACCATTTTTTTCCGACAAAATAACTTTTGATCTTTAAACACAAAATAGAGTTCTAGGGACTTGATAGAACCAGTGGGTGATTGTGAACTAACACAAAATAAAGTTAGAACTGTATTTTATAAAAACACTTTTCTAAATCAAAAATCGATTTTTTCGAAACTTGTTTTTCTGAAACTCGATTTTTGAGAATGACAAAGAGAAATTTTTTGAACTCTTTTCAAAAACACTTAGGAGTAGATGTGTGTTTGTCAATCCCAAAAGGTACAACCTATATCATCTTTGTTTTAACAAATGACTATAAATCTTATATAAAATGCAAAAGTAAAAATACAAATCTTGATATAGTCTTCTCTTGCAATCTTGATCCTTGAGCTCTTCTATGTGCTTAGGCTCTGGGATCTACATCTTCTTAGCTTTCAAACGTGTGAGTCTTATGATGGAGTCGAATGCAACAACGAGTTAACCTGAAACTTTATTAAATAAAATTGTTAAAAACATAACTTCTTATGTTTTGTTATCATCAAAACTAGGGCTAATAGCCTGTAGGCCATTAATATGGTATATACATGAGGGTTTTCTTGTTTGGATTATTCCTTCGGTGTACTAATCTCACAAATCAGTAATTTGGGCTTGTATAACTGGTTTTGTCACATTTACTTTACCAGTTGCCTCATTACTTGCTCCTATATGTCTGTGCTGACGACACGATTTTTAATACATGCTTTTTGTCTCAGATTTATCGATATACATGTGCTTATCCATGCACGCCACTTGGAAATCATCTCGCAACTCTTGGGGAGTTCTGACTCCCCTGAATCTGCATGTCTAGATCTTAGAACTTGAAACGTGATGGACTTTTGTTGATCAGAGTGACTAAGGGTAGCATCGTGGATTAGCAGTTGACCGTCCGCAGACATATCGTTCCAGGCCCCCTTCTCGTCTCGAGTTTTTCTTTTGTAACTCGTGAGCGTCATTAGTTCTGTTCATAATTGTATATCTCTTTATATTCTCGCATTTGCGCCTATCGGTGATGTAATTTCTTGTAATATTGTGTCACATCCTGTGGTAACTTTGTAATTGTACTCATATGTAGAATGTATAATGCACCATATTCTTCGTACTCTGATTCTTGCATGTACTAATACTTAGCATATATATATATGTGAGGGTATTTCTGACCTGCATGTTGCAGTAACATCTCCGTACCCGTGAGATCGGGGGGTACAACTGAAGAGGAGTCTAGCACTACAAGAAATCAAGTTTTGAATCAAGTCTACTAGAGAAGAAGATCTATAAGAAGACTTGAGTAATCTCTGATCCCGTTGGTACGGAGATGTTACTGCACGTATATACGCATGATGAAAATACCCTCACATATATACGCTAAGCATCAGTACAGGCAGGAATCAGAGTATGAAAGCACATCGGTAATATACAATCCAATAAAAAGAGTACAAGTATACTGTTATCACAGAGCATGATCCAATATTACAAGAATATAACATCACCGGAAGACACAAAAGAATGAATTACATGGGGATATACAAGTATGAACAATACAAAAGGTGCTCACGAGTTACAATAAGGGATCTCAAGAGCCAAGCAGGAGGGGCTGAAAGAAAAGGCTACGGACGAATCTACCACGATACCACTGCATACTCTAATCAACAACAGGAAGTCCACAAGCTCCAAGCTCCGGGATCTGGATATGCAGGTCCAAGGGGTTATCAGAAAGAACCCTACGAGTACGTAAGATTAAGCCAAGTAGCGTGTACAAGCAAACACACATGTATTGATAAATTCATTTGAAAGCATATGCTGAAAATCGTGTCTTGAGCACAGGCACACACAAGCATGATCTAAGGCATCAAGTAAAGCGATAAATACAAGTGTGGATAAACTAGTTGTACAGGCTCAAACTTTGAATTCATGGGATTGATATGTTGAAGAAATAACCCTAACAAGAAACCCTCATATATACATCATATATCTCATGTCACCATCATCTGAGTTTATACAACTTGAGTTACCCTCAGTGTAACAGAATATGAAATTCAGGAGTGATTACTATGTCACAGGAATCATATACAAATGATGGGCAGGATAACTTAATCATACAACAATAACAATCAGTGTCGCCTGTTATTATAATTATCTCTTTCCAGTGTCCCATACCACTAGTAGCTCATAGCGGGTCCGTATTCTAGCAGAACTCAATCCGAATTCTGATTTATGGATACCATTATTAGGAGAATACTGGACCGCAAAAGTGTACTTTGTGGACGTTTGATTAGTATTGGTACTTGCATATTTTTCATCACATTTGCATACTTATCTTAATAAAAATCTGTTTATTAATGAGTGTTTCTCCTTGTTTCTAGGTCCATGGCTTGAAGAAGAAGAGAGGCCCAATAACTCTAACATATTTAAGGATTTTTAGAACCAAAAGAGAAGCCCAAGCTTGAAGCCCAAATCTGTTGAACCAGGGAGCCAAAGTTAAAAGAGTGGAGGCTGTAACAGGGCATCCATACTGGCACCAGTCTGCAGCCCCTGGCGCCAGCAGACTGGCGCCAGTATGGCCACGAAAACGCGGCCTGGGCCGGGTTTCCGCGGCCATCCTGGCACCACTCGAGTGGTGCCAGGGGCCATATCCTCCATTCAGTGCACCATACCCTCTGTATCTATAAAAACCCCTGGGACTTTCAGAGAAAGAGGTATCCAAAGTTTAGAGTTATATTGTTGCTTTGTTTCTAGGGGTTGTAGTTGTTGTTTTTTTAGTTTTAGTTTAGCCATTAGAGTGAAAGAGAGAGTGTGTGTAAAAGTTGTATTTGAAGGTGGCAATCTAATACAAGTAACCACTTCTCTTTCTCTTTTCTATTTACTTGTGTTTTTCATTTACTTTTACTTTCTTGTTATGGTATAACTCCCTTTCTCTTTACTTCTTTCTTTTACTATCATATCTGACTAACTCTTCCATTGCATGGCTAACTAACTACTAACCCACTAATCTCTAACAACTTGATTGATAACCTGAATGAGTCAATAGTATCAAATAAGCCTTGTGTAAATGAGAGCTATGATATCTTAAGACGAGGGTTCTAACTCTAATTTACATTTAAGTATTCACTTTCTTTTATTTCATGCTTAACGGGTTTTTGATGATCTATGGATTGCATGCTCTACTTATTTTTGTAAATTAGAGATTTTCCTTTTAACTTTGCCGATACCATTAGTGCACTTATGTCTTCCCCTATTCTTGCCTTCAATTGGATCTTAATAAGGGAATGTCCAAGTTTTTACCGTGTTAAGCTAAGTTATAGAAGAACTTTCACTCAATTTCTACGTGAATAGTTCCTATGCATAAGGGGTATGCTTGCCTATAATCCATCGTGAGGCTACATCTTCAAGAGCTAGGGATTAGTGGGAGCACTTAGTAGAAAGTTAGCCATGCTTTTTTACCATTAAGAAAATTCAAATTCACAAATCACCAAATCATTCTAAAGCAATTTTGAAACCAACTTGTTTTCAGTTTCCAATTCTTTATTTGAAACAAGGAACTTTCTCTTTTCTCGAACAAAGAAGCCACATCAAGCTTTCATCGCTCTTCCTCCTTGTGGATATGACCCGTATAGCCACTTCGCTACTACGAAAGAATCGTAAAAGCAGTAACTTCGACCCACACTCTTTTCACTTATTCTTGTGCTTGCTTTTTGCCAATCAATGTTTGACATGCTAAAAAGAGTTTGAAGGCAAGATGGGAATTTAACGTTACCCGAGGTTTCTCTACTACTCCTAAAATTCACACCATAGAGTTTTACACCCAGTTTGAAAATGCTAAAGACTAGTTGGGGCGAAAACGCCAATTTTGTAACGTCTAAGGGCTTAATTTAAATTTGAGACTAAATATCTTATCTCTATAATTTTATATTTGTTTGGGGACCTTTATGTAAAATACCCAAACCTTAGGCTATAAATATCCATGTAAAGAATAGAGTTTAGGCCGTCTTTGGTTTTCCCCACATTCTCCTTTTTCTGAAATTTTATGGCGGTGTTGTTTTCTTGCTTTTTCTGTATCTTTAATCATTGTTGCATTTGTCTTTATTTTATCCATTGTTTTCCGTTCTCTTGAGAGGCAGTGTTGCCTCATTTTTGCCTTGTCACTCATGTGAGAAGACAATGGTGGTGCTCTCTCGATGTCCTCAATCCTTGCACGCGAATGAGGAAGCATGAGACCCACTGCACCTTGGTCCCCTCGCCTCGTTCCGCTTGCAATCAAAGGCGACAGACAAAATTCTAGTCATGGAGCCCACGAGATCACGCAAGGAGACGCATGCTGCTGGTTGCGTGAGAGAGTAGCACTGGCTTAGTGGGCTATGGTGTGCACGAGCAAAGAGGGAGATGTTGTCTTGTAGCATATGAGTAACACCCCAATCCCGCGGATATGGGGACGCTACGTGACAACATATGCAGGGTGAATATACCCTCACATACGTATGCTAAGCCTTAGTATGGATGAATAAATACAATATACACATTTATTCCAACATTAAATAGTACAAAAATACCTACAAAAGGAGTCAATGATCATAACAGATATGGAAACAAGGATAAATAAGGAAATAAAGACAGAATAATAAAAATACCTACGAATAATAAAGGTGACTGGTCTCCTAACAATATCCCGAGAAATATGAGGTACTATGTTATCTCAGATCTCCAACTTAGGCATGCAAATCTAGAGTCATCAGAAAACAACCTAGTGAGTGATAAAATAAAGGAAGCACTAGTATATAATATATAATAGTAGTATAACTACGATATTATATAATACACATTTAAATATCAGTGATACAATATAGTTATACTAACAATCGAGATATATGTATAAATATAAACAAGTGTTATGTTAATACTATAACATTACAATTGCCTAGCATGTAACAAGGTATTAGTTTTATAATATTATCCAATTATATAACATTAATATCTATTAATATTATCGAGAAGAGTCTTATATATCACCAAGCCTTATATTGTTATGTTATACGAATAAAATCAATTTGTTTAAGTAACATATAGGAAGTTTTATTATCTTATATTTATTATTTAAACTAATAGTAACAGTTACATGATGGTATTATGATTAATATGAACAGTTATATATGAAATACGCAGAACAACCATACTATAGTATTGTGATTATACAACAACAGTGTATTTATAAAGAATACATGAAATAGTGAATACATGAAATAGAGAATACATGTGTACATGAATAATGTGTCTCCACATGAAGTGTAAGGTATACATGTGATATGGTGGTAGATAATATATCAAGAACTGTAACAAGTATGAATGAACAATAATATACTTGTACCGAGCAAGTCATGTAATTTATATAATAACAATTAGTACTACCTGATATTTTAATCAATCTCTTCCAGTGTCCCATATCACTGGCAGTTCACACTAAAGCCAGTATCCCAGAGAACCCATCTGAACATGGCATACGAGTACCATTATGCGAACGAGAGAGTGACCAAATAACAAGCATTTCAGACGTCACTTTTTTTTTATACTATTATGTTATGTTAATTGGAAACTCATGTAGGATCTATATTCAAGCAACACAAACACTAGATGAGGGTGAATAGTGTTTATAAAAGTTTAAATGAAACTACTTGTAGGAAATAGAAATTCACAAGATAAAACTCAGAAAATAATGAAACGCAAAGACAAGAGATTTATCCTGGTTCGGTCCTTGTGACCTACATCTAGTCCCCAAGCAATCCGCTTGAGATTTTCTTTCCTGATTTGGATACACCCAAAACCAATACCTTGTACACCACTTGACAAAACACCCTTTGCCAAATGTGTACAACTCCTCTTACAACCAAGAGAACAAACACCTTATACAACTTCTCTTCTACACCAAGAAGACGCCCTTTTACAATGCTCCTCTTTGAATGATTACAGTTGATCCTATAAGCCTTAAATCTGAATGTGCTTGTGGACAAGGTCTCTTATAGGAAGGCTTTCAGAAATCTTCACAATAGAGTAGGAATTGGTGAAGAAATAGAAAGTGGAACAGTTTTCAGAAAAATAGAATTTTGAAGAGAGTTTTTAGGCTGAAAACTTGAGATTTGAATTGGTGAATTGATTCTAGGACAACACCCCATTTATAGGTGAAATCTATAGTCAGTTAGGGTAGTTATCAGGACAAATTTGAATTTGAAACGTTGGCTAAAACACCAGAATTCACCAACTGCACAACAGTTATAAACTGCTATTAGTCGACTAGAGTAGGAGGATAGTCGACTAGAAGAACAAAATTTACAAAAGTTAGTCGAGTAATAAATGGGGTAAGTCGACTATACTTAGGCTGATACGGATACTAAGTTTCTGAAAAACTATTTGTAGTCGACTATATAGACATGGTTAGTCGACTATAGAAGGGGTTAGTCGACTATACCTTTTGGGAAGTCGACTAATTGTGATGGTAGACAAGAAACAAAGAGTAGGGAAATTATTGTAGATGGGATTAGTCGACTGGGGAAAATGTATAGTCGACTAGGGTATGTTTTAGTCGACTATACTTAGAGGTAAAATCGACTAATTTTGATGCCAGAAAACAACAGAAAGTTGGGATATTTTTTAGAAGAACTTAGTCGACTTGGGATTTTCTCAAGTCGACTATAAGTTAGGTTAGTTGACTATACATAGAAGGCAAGTCGACTATATAGGTATTTGTGTGTGTGTTCAAGGCTTTTAACAATTTTTCTAAAAATACATAAAATTTTCAACTGAGGTTGAGTAATCATAACTCTGTATAAATGCTTGTCCATTATCAAAATCTTTCAACTTTGTAGGCTTCAACATTCTCCCCCTTTTTGATGATGACAACCTGTGTTTATGAAAACTCTCCCTGCAGAGAAACTCCCCCTGCAGTAAACAGGTTATAACAAATAGATATGAAACAAGTCAAGTGATCTTGTTCTCCCCTGCATAAAGTTAAGTATTGACATATCACAAAGGCCAAAAATATGTCCTGCATAAAGTTAAGTGTCACTGCATTGACATATCACAAAGGCCTTATGTATCATAACACACATATGTCAATATCCATTGCCATAATACACAAATATACATATGTAACACAGAATTTTCACTAGATTTTTCTCCCCCTTTGTCATGAACAAAAAGAAAATTGCATAGATCATAAAAGATACATTGTTTCAAAACAACCATTGTTTTCATAATTAAGTACAAATTAAAAGAGTCTTAAAAAAAAATACACAAAGATGCAAGAACTTCAAAAAAACAAAACACGTAGCAAAACAAACTCCATAATCATCAAATGTCGGATCCGGGAAGAGGAGGTGGTGGAAAATGGGTCTTGAGGATATTCAGAATCTCTATTTGAGTGGATGCAAACGAGTCCATCTTCAGTTGCATATGCTCAAAATGAGTCATCAGTAAAGATTGATTTTCGAGCAATCCAGTCTGAGAGTCCTGAATGAATTGTTTTTGGCATGTATAGATTTGATTTCAACAGAAAGAGTTTTGTAGAAGGCATCGACATATGATGTAGGTGGTTGGGATGAAGGTGGTTCAGTGAAAGGAGGTTGTGTAGAAGAAGAAGGTTGAGTTGAACTTTGTGGAGGAGGAGAGGGTGGTTGTGGTGGAGGATGAGGAAAATCGTGAAGTTTCATACGATGAAGAACGGCACGATCAAAAGGTTCGAAGACTTTGATAACACTAGTTTCAGAAGCAAGATCGATGTGAAATTTCTGAAACACGAGTGATAAAAAGGCTCCATAAGAAACGAAGGAGGTATGATCCTTAACAAGAGTATCAAAAATAATCTTTGCCCAATTGATTTCTAGTCCAGCCATGATGGCATAGACACAAGTGGCTAAATCACGAGAATAATAGTTATAACTCCCGATTTTAGGGCAAATATTATAGGCAAGGATACGACCTATAAGACGGGGAATGGGTTTCAATTTATTATTCGACATAGGTAATCCTTGACCTGGAAGAAATATATTAGATAAGACCTCCGCATCATCCATAGTAATGTCATTAATAGAGAGGCCATGATAAGGAATTGAAAAGATACGGCCTATGAATTTAGGGGATAACTTGATATTAATACCTTTAACCATAGAATATATATGAACCTCATCCTCATTGTCTTCATAGGTTAAATTGGTATAAAACAAGTGAATCAAGAAAGAATAATAGCCTTGCCTAGAATCCGTAGAGAATATATGATAAAGACCATAATTTTGTAAATATGAGACAATATCATAGTCATTAAAGTCCTCATATTTAACAAACCTACCAGGTAAAATTTCTAAGGAGGAAATTCTAAGGAAGTCCTCTTCTAGGGCAGGATTTTTCAGAAAAGCCCTAAAATCAACTTGAGAGAGGAAGAAGATGGAGTAAACTTGGTTTTCTTAGATCAAGACATGGTTAGAACTCAAATTAAAGAAAGATAAAGTAAGAATTGGAAGGAAACTGCAGAGATTAGAACGAATTTATCAAGAAATTGAAGGAGGAAAGAAGTTGGGTTCACAGCAGCTGTTCGTCCTGTAGTCGACTGATGTTATCGGCTGGGAAGAAGAAATGGGTGAAAACTAGGGTTTTTATTAGGGTAAAGGGTAGAATAGAGAAGTAAAAACAAATCAACGGTTAGGATTAAAAAGAGAGTGAGATCGGATCCAAAAATAATGAATGGGTCGGGTTTCGAAAGTTAAAAACCAATAACAGAACACAGTTTTCACAGGGCTAGTCGACTTGGTGATTGTGACTACTCGACTAATCCACTTACTAGTCGACTAGTTTGTAAATATAGTCGACTAACTTTTATAGATCAAAAAATCCATGTTTCTGTTAGATGCAATTTAGTCGACTGGATCACTGTTAAGTCGACTAGGTGTTTAATAAGTCGACTAATAGATCTTGATAAGTCGACTAATTATTGAAAAATGCCTTAAAAAAATTCTGAAAAAATATTCAAAGATCAGAAATATTGCAAATACCCAAATCTCTTCGAAATCTCATAAAAATATCTTCTTTAAGAGGTTTTGTAAAAATATCTGCAA
This sequence comes from Agave tequilana, assembly GCA_038442645.1. Lineage (NCBI taxonomy): Eukaryota > Viridiplantae > Streptophyta > Magnoliopsida > Asparagales > Asparagaceae > Agave > Agave tequilana. The sequence goes on along the minus strand of JAVJIF010029158.1, from coordinate 1,576 downwards.
TTTGATTATCAGTTGATATAAAATATAGAGAAAATATCACCTTTTAAAGCATGATCACGTAGAAATGATGTCAATATCAATATGCTTAGTACGTGAATGATGAACTGGATTTTTAGATAAGTTAACAGCACTAGTATTATCACACATAATAGGTGAGTTTGTGATAGACATGCCATAATCAAATAAGATTTGTTTCATTCATAAAATTTGAGCACATGCAACACTAGCAACGATATATTCTGCCTCGGTTGTTGATAATGATACAGAATTTTATTTTTTACTGAACCATGGTACTAGTGAATGTCCCAAAAAGTGACAAGTACCACTAGTACTCTTCCGATCAGATTTACATCCAGCAAAATCAGCATCACAATATGATAGTAAATCAAATGTCTTGATTTTGGATAAAATAAGCCATAATTGATTGTGTTATTAACATATCGAAAAATCCTTTTCACTGCTTTAAGATGTGATCCTTAGGATTTGATTGATATCTAGCACATAAGCAAACACTGAACATAATATCAAGTCTACTTGAAGTAATATATAATAAAGAACTAATCATACCTCGATATAGTTTCTGATCAACATTCTTACCATTTTCATCTTTGTCTAGGAATGTAGTAGTACTCATGGGAGTATTCTTATGACCAGAATTTTCCATACCAAATCTTTTCAGAAGTTCCTTGCATACTTGCACTGGGAAATGAAGATTCCATCCTTCATTTGCTTTATTTGCAGACCGAGAAAGTAAGTAAGTTCGCCCATGTGGCTCATCTCAAATTCACTCTGCATAGTCTTAGAAAATTCTTGATAAAGATTATCGTTAGTAGATCCAAATAAAATATCATCAACATATATTTGAATAATTAAGATATCTTTATTAACATGTTTAATAAAGAGAGTTGTATCTGCTCTTCCTATCTTAAAATCAGAATTTAAAAGAAAATTTTTAATCTATCATACCAAGCACGGGGTGCTTGTTTAAACCATATAAAGCTTTCTTAAGTTTAAAAACATGGTTTGAAAATTTTTCAGTTCAAAACCTGGAGGTTGTTCAACATAAACAGTTTCCTTAATAAAACCATTTAAAAAGGCACTTTTAACATCCATTTGATAAAGTTTGAAATTCATAAAGTAAGAAAAAGCAAGTAAAATACGAATAGATTAAAGCCTTGCTACTGGTGCATAATTTTCATTAAAATCAATACCTTCTTCTTGATTGTATCCTTGTGCTACTAACCTTACTTTGTTCTTAGTAACTTGACCTGATTCATCAAGTTTGTTCTTAAAGACCCATCTGGTACCGATGACTGGATAATTAGTAGGACGTTGCACAAGATCCCAACATCATTTCAGACAAATTGATTCAACTCTTCTTGCATTGCAATTGTCCAAAAATCATCTGCACATGCTTCTTTGATATTCTTTGGTTCAATGAGTGATATGAAAGCAATTTGTGTCATGTAGTTCAACTTGGATCTAGTCTGAATGCCTTGATTTATATCTCCAATAACCAAATTATGTGGATGATTCCTTACTTCAACATATGCTTTAGGTAACTCGGTAGGAGTCT